>JAABOM020057679.1:0-50736 GCA_011800125.2 Solanum clarkiae
AACTTGGGGTTGTGGGAACCATGGGTAGTTGACTTGAAATAACCTAGTTTTTTTGCATTTCTATGATTGGGGTTTTTCATTTATTATCCACTTCCCTTCATTTTTATTGTTATTTGGTGGTGGACAATACCAAACACTGCCTACTACCATGATCCCGACCAAGGTAGTAATGTATAGGAAAAGGAAAGTAGATGATAGAATTCTATTGATATGTTCCCATCTAATCAACCAAATCTGACCAAAGGGATGTTGACTCAGACTATTGGTAATGGTTAGTTAGCACGCTATGGTGGCCGACCAAGCGCCAAAACCTTTTAAAAGTATCAATACCGTCACCGTTTTGCAAAGTAATAGCCCACTTGTTTCTCGAAAAGAGGGTTGGAAGAACCTAAGTTACCATCCTATATATGACCCACCAAGTATATTTATGTATGTAGAGTAATCAAGTCGATGAACCATGGGGAACACAATTCCCCAGTTGTTCCCAAAACTGAGTGTTTCCTTCTGTTATAGTTAGTGTTTGTTTTATCTTGTTTCTGAATCACAAAAACCCCCCATTTAGAGATTGTAGTCATAAATACTAGAAATGATTAGTAGTGAAGTCTTGTAAGCAAGCCCTGTATTCCCTATAGATTCGACCCTAACCTCGGTTAGGTTTATTACTGATAGTGACCACTTTCTTATTAGAGCACGACCATCATTAGTACCTCAATCACCAGGGGTGGTAGGGTACGACGATCCACCAACCAATCAAGGGGTTTGTACCTTTATAAACTGTGAATTCACTAATGATGGTCTCTTCTTACACATGTATTATGTTCTATATAAGGATGATTTTATTTCAAGCATCATTCATACATGCTATGTTTCTATGTGCTTACTCATTGCCTATATGATACATTTTTTATGGTGCTTATCACTTGTTACATTGCATCCTACATACTTAGTACATTCAAACATACTAACGCATACTCTATGCCTACATGATGTCACCATGTAGGAACCGGAGCCCCACTTGAGCATCTCCCTCCGCATGGCTAGTACGAATTCTCTCAAGCTAGTTGGTGAGTCCTCCATTCCAGGGACACTATCTATGATCTCATGCTATGTACTAAGACTATATTTCTTTTATGTATGTATTGACTATGAGGGTGAGCCCGGTTGCTTGTCTTGGCCCCCACTCTTAACCATGTAGTAGAGGTGTTATTGGACATGTTATGTATTGAGCCTTGACTCTTTTGTTTTGATGTTTGTGTTATGAAACTAGTCCTTTAGCCCTTTTTCCTCATTTCTGCTCTTAGTATGTTGTTTGATTGCTTCCACAACCAATGATGTGTAATAATATATTAAGAGGTTTGTTTGGGGTCCCATCGGGTTCCTCATTCACCGTTCACGTCTAGGCCCTACATTTGGGTCGTGGCAGGCTTTCCAACCCCCCTACAAGGAAATTGAGATATTTACCCCTCAATAAGGTAGTACGGGCTTGCCATCCCCCGACAAGGCAATGGGGCATTTACCCCTCAACAAGGTAGTACAGGTTTGCCACCCCTGACAAGGCGATTGAGGCTTATCTTTCAAAGTTTGGAAACTCTTTTCACACTCATTGGTCCACATAAATTTTTCCTTCTTTTGGGTCAACTTAGTTATAGGAGAAGCAATAAAAGAGAACCCATTCACAAACCTCCAGTAATAACCCGCCAATCCAAAGAAACTTCTAATGTCCGACGGAGTCAAAGGTCTAGGCCAATTTCTAATTACCTCCGTCTTTTAAGGATCCACCTTAATACCATCACTCGACACCACATGACCTAGAAAGGCAACCTCTTTCAACCAAAACTCACATTTTTCATATTTGGCATACTACTTCTCCTCCCTCAATATTTGCAACATCACCCTCAAGTCATCCACAAGCTCCTCTTCACTATGGGAATAGATCAAGATATCATCAATAAATACCACCACAAACAAATCAAGTAGCGTCTAAAGACCCTACTCGTAAGATCCATGAAGATAGTTGGTGTATTTGTCAACCTTAAGGGCACAACCACAAACTCATAGTGCCCATACCTAGTCCGGAAGGTCATCATGTGAATGTCACATTGCCTCACCTTCACTTGGTGATACCCAGACCGAAGATCACTCTTAGGCAAGTGACTAGCCCCTTGAAGTTGGTTAAGAAGATTATCAATCCTTGGTAGAGGTTAATTATTCTTTATGGTGACCCTATTAAGTTGTTGGTAACCAATGCACATTCTAAGAGTACAATCCTTCTTCTTCACAAACAACACTGGTGCCCTCCAAGGTGATTAAGTAGGCCTGATAAAACCTCTCTAACAAATCCCTTAATTACACTTTTAACTCCTTTAACTAAGTCAGGGCCATACAGTAAGGGGGAATAGGAATAACTTGAGTATCAGGAAGGAGGTCTATGCCAAAATCTATTTCACTTTTGGGAGGAACACCAGGTAGCTCATCAGAAAAGACATCAAGGAACTTATTAACTACCAAAATCGGCTCTATAGGAAGGACTTTGGACTCAACATCCCTAACCCTCATAAGATAATAGAGACACCCCTTAGAAATCAACTTTTGGGCTTTAATGCAAGAAATAAATCTACCCTTAACCACCACATCATGACTTTCCCACACAAGGACGATTTCATTAGGGAATTGGAATTTGACAGTACGGGTTCTACAATCAATAGAGGCATAATATGCATGCAACCAATCCATACTACGAATGACATCAATTCTACCTTATCCAACTCAACAAAATCACAAGGCAATATTTTATGCAAAATGAATACGGGACAATTTCTATAGACTCTTCTAGAAACAATGGATATACTAACAGGAGTAGACACTTCATATGGCTCACAGAATAATTCAAGTTTAACATGAAGCTTTTTGGCAATAAAAGGAGTTGTAAAAGAAAGAGTGGAACCCGGATCTATCAATACATACACATCAAAACCAAATACTTTTAACATACCGGTGACGACATCGAACACGTCATCTACCCTTGTCTCTCTTGAAGAGCATAGAATGGATTTTGCCTTGGAGCATCCCCTTGTTGGACTCCTCTTCCCCTAGGACCTATATTTACAACTTAGCCTTATGGACGACCATCTCTATCCTTGTTTTGATTACGAGGACAGTAAATTATCTTATGCCCCACTTCCCCACAGCCATAAAAAGTATTAGTATTCCTTAAACATGGGCCATTATGGCTTCTACCACACTTTTTGCACTTAGGATAGTCATAGCAAACCCCCTATTAGAACCCTTGACTTGGGGTCTTGTGGCCTTGAGGAAACCATCCACCCTTGGGATTTTAGAATCCACCTTCAAAACAGCCCCTCTTGGCTTCACACATTCTCCTTTTTCTCAACTTTTTCCCCTCTAATTGTTTGGCATAAGTCATGAGGCGGGACAAGTCCATATCACCTATCAACATAGTGGTTGGACATTCTTCATTTACCAAGTGGGACACACCCATCACAAATTTGTTAATCCTAGACCTTGGCTCTGCCACCAATTGTGGAGCATATTAGGAGAGTTGGTTGAACTCGAGGGCATACTCCTCACACTCATCGATACTTGCTTTACATTTATAAATTCCATCATTTTGGCCTCTCTTAGCTCAAGAGAGAAGAACCGATTTAGAAATAGTGCCTTGAACTCTTCCCAAAGGATGACATTGTTATTCCCTTTCTCCACCTTCCATTGGGTGAACCAAATTTGGGCCACCCCCTTGAGTTGGTAGGTCTCTAACTCTACTTTCTCCTCCGATCTAACACCCATAATAGACAACACCTTGTACACCTTATCAATAAATTCTTGAGGATCCTCATCCACTTTAGACCCATGGAACTCTAGTGGGTCCATTCTTGTAAAATCCCTCACCCTTGAGGTCGAAGTAGGAGCATGAGGGGCTTGGGCCCCTAGGTTGATTTGATTAGTCATGGAATGTCCTAGCATGGTAATAGCATCTTAGAACTCTTCATGGGCCACTCCCCTATCTTGATGAGCTTAAGGAGTGGGAGGGGCGGGTTGCTCCTGGGGTGAATGAGCTCTTCTTAGTCATCCTCTTAGAATAGGCATGATATAGTACAGAAAAGAACATTCATTAGGGTAAAGTCCTTACCTTAACTTCTATAACATGATATAGACCATGAAAAAGGAAAACATTTCCTAAAATGCCTCATAACCTCTTGCTCATAGTTGTGGTGCACTTCATAACCATGAACAGGACTCTAATCAATGCAGTGTGTTGGATTTCGAGGACCATTTACAACCTAGTAATCTAATACCAAGTTTGTCACGACCCAAGCCTAGGGCCTAGACGTGACACGGCGAATGGGAACCCGAAAAGACCTTAAACAAGCCTCTTCGCATATCATTTACATATTCTTGGTCGCAGAAGCAATTAAACAACAATAAGAGAGGATTCATAAGGATAAAGGGACTAAGATGAGTCTTTGATAGCATAAAACATAAGATACTCAAGAGTCAAGATCATAGCTTAATTATATCACTTGTCTAACAGCACCTCTAGAATATATTGGGCGGGGGCCAAGACACTTTCTGGGCTCACCCTTATCATATTAAAGTTCAACATAAAGAAATAACATAAGCAAGAGTAGCATAGCTAGTGTCCCTGAACTTGAGGAATTACCAAAGCTTATCTTCACGATGTCAAATCTATCCACATGGAGGATGATCATGAGGAGCTTCGGTTCCTACATGGTAACATCATGTAGGTATACGGTATGCGTTAGTACGTTTGAATGTACTAAGTATGTAGGATGCAATGCAACACGAGATATGAAACATAGTAAAAATGCATAATCATAAGCAAGGGATAGCATATTAACAGCATGGCATGCATGATCAAAGCTTGAAGTAAAACAAGATTGTATAGAACATAATACATGTATAGGAAGAGACCATATCCATATAGCCCAAGCAAGTTTTGCTTGAACTCTAACGCTTGCCAACCCCTTGGAAGGTGATTAAGGTGCATACCCTAAACGAGGTAGTACGTACTTGCCACCCACCAACAAGGCGATTGAGGTACATACACCTCAACAAGGTAGTACGGGCTCGCCACCCCTTGATAAGGTGATTGAGGTATTTACCCTCAATAATGTAGTATGGGCCTGCCACCCCCCAACAAGGCGATTGGGGTATTTACCCCTCAATAAGGTAGTATGAGCTTGCCACCCCCCGACAAGGCGATTGAGGCTTAATACTGCCTCAACAACGTGATTAGACTTAACACCCCAACAAGGTGAGGTCAACTTGCAACACCATAGATACTTTCATCAATTTATCACATACATACATTCCTTTCATCATCATAAAGTCACTTGACTCATAGGTCATGCAGTAGATCATCAATAACTCCAGAATCCTTAACTGGACATTTTATCAAACACTTGGTGGGTGTATAATGCTAGTTCAAAATCATGCAATTCAAGAGTGAAATCATGTGAGAAAACTCAACATAAATTGACCCACCAACACTTGGTAACACCCCATGCAAGATACATTGAAAACCCCTCATCAAATCTCATAATAGATCATAGATTCATAGCTCAAAATATGCTTAAAAAGTCATCATTTCATGAAACCCCAATATATTTTATAATCAAATTCATAATAAGATATACCCATAGATAATTCAACTTGAAAATATGCAATTTATATAAAGAGGCAGGTTTGGCAACATGTGTGAAAAGATCCAATGGTTGAAAGCCACATACCTCAACTTTGGGGATTTCCTTGATGAAGATTTGAATGAGAATATGAAGCGTGAATGAAATTCTTGAGATCCGAAAATGAGTTTGGGAAACTTGAATTTGGATGAAATATTTGGCTAAGTGTTAGAGAGGGTTTTGAGAGTGTCTTGAGTGATATGGGGTTGAAAAATGACTAAATATAGGTGTCTTTACACAAATGCCCCAAAGTCTTAGGCCGAAATAGTGAAACTGGAACAAAAAAACATATCTCTGCACTCCTGGTGCGTCGCACCTTGGGCGCAGATCAACACTTGATAAGCAAAATTTTGGAAAATGAAATTTTGCTACAGTTTCTCTAAAATAGGGGTTATACCCATCTCCCACTTAATTTTACCCCCTGATCATGAATATGAAGTCAGATTTTTGACTACACACACAAATTTTGAGATATATGAAAACAACAATTATGAAAATTTTTTAGGTACATTTTTGTGCACCTTTTGGGGCATTTTATCGTACCACCTAGATCTCTTGGCTACCAAATTTTTATGCTTATGAAGAATCGAGAACGTGCTCCATTTTTACTTATGATGATGGAGGCATCTAGGATAACCTCAAATTTTACTTGATTAGTTGGTGCATTGACATTAACTCCTTTCTACATTTGATACAACTACTTAAACCTCCAGTGTAACTGACGAAGATGATTATTATAAGTCCTAGTTCAGATCGAGAGAGTGTGTTCGAACTACCGCATCCCCCATGAAACTCTTTGGCTGGGGTGCCGTTACGCAAGATCTAAGCCTAGGGCCTGGATGTGACATGGCAAATAGGGAATCTAAAGGGACCCCAAACAAGCCTCTTAGCATATCAGTTACACATCCTTGGTTGCAGAAGCAAAATAAATAATAACTTGTGAAAATAATAAAAAGGGAAGTGGGACTAAGGGGAGAATTCCATTCAAACATAAACATAGAAAGAGTCAAACTCGAACATAGACATCCACAATATCCAACAACACCTCTACATAGAATGGAATGGGTGCTAAGACACTTCTCGGGCTCACCCTCAAGGATATGTATCCAAAAATACCAACAAGTCTTAGTAAAGAAAAAGGCATGAAAGTAAATTTAATGTCATCCCCGAAGTTGAGGACTCACCAAAGACTTCCTTCAAATGTACCGAACTAGCCACGAGAAGGAGGATAGTCAATAGGAGCTTCGGTCCATAGATTGTGATATCATGTAGGCATAGAGTATGCATTAGTACGGTTGAATATACTAAGTATGTGGAATGCAATGCAACAAGAATTATAATCCATAATAACAAGATGCTTAATCATAATTAATGAATATAAGCTCAATGTGCCATGTGTAATCAATGTGTAGGATGAAACATGCTTGAGAAAAATCATACTTGTATAACTTGATTAATACAATAAAGTGACATACATAGATCATTCAAATACTTTGTACTAGAGGGTGAGGGATATAGCATAGGTCATAACCCCTTCTAGTAGGTAATGGGTAGTACATGAAGGTAGAGAAATAGCATAGGTCATAAACCCTACATGTAAGCATGAGATAATACAAAATATTGAATCGCACATGAGGGTGAGGCGTACCACATAGTTCATAACCCCTACACGTGAGAATAAGATATTGCATAGCATTAAATTGTACATGAGGATAAGGCATATAATATAGTTCATAACCCCTACATGTAGATATTGGCCTTGAGCTAGAGGGTAAGGCATATAACATAGTTCATAACCCCGTCTAGTAGGCTTTACAGTTATAAGAGCACAAACCTTATAAGAACTCAATAACTGATCAACAACCGAGACTTGTAAAATCATGCATTAAATTATCAAAAACTTGAGAATTCTTATCATGTAATTCCATCGAAAACATGGTGCGTTTATGATATTTGTTCAAACTATGCAACTCAAGAGTATGAAAACATGAGTAAAATCAACCCACCAATGTTGTAGTAAAACCCCGATTTTGGGTAGCATGAAATCCATATCAAAAGTTCACCATAATTCATAGATTCATAGTTCCAAGCATCCATAGTCTCAATAGACATAAATCAACTCATAGTGTAAGCTTAAAATAGGTATTCATGCATAATCAACAATACTTGATAAAACCCCAGCTTAAGCTTCATTTGAAATTCATAATAAGATATATCCATAGGTAATACGACTTGAAGTCATGCAATTTTCATAAAAAAGGAAAGTTGGGCTCCATGGGTGAAAGGACCCAATGAATGAAATCCACATGCCTTAAGCTTGGGTTTTCTGAGATGAGCTTGAAGGAACTTGAAGCTTGGATTGGGTCCTTGAGTTGCAAAATTGAGTTTGAGATCCTTAAATTTGAGTGAAAAATTTGAAGTCTTGGAGAGGTTTTTGAGAGGGTGTTTGAGTGATATAGAGTTGAAAAATGGCTAAGTATGAGAGATTTCACGTTTAAATAGGCTTTAGGTTATGAATCTAATGCCCTTGGAAAAAACAAGAAAAATGACGAAAATAATACACTGGTCCGCATCTAGTTCGCGACTTAGACCAAATGCAAAACCAAATTAACACTGCTCCGCGCCTAGGCTACATCACGCCTGGGGCGCATATGCTCTCTGAAAATTGAAAATTAGCAAAAATTATTTTATGCTACGGGTCTTCTAAAATCTGGGTTATACCCATTTCGCACTCAATTTTTCTCCCTGATCAAAAATATGAAGTATGATTTTCTAAATCACACATAAATTTTGAGATATATGGAAATTAGGATTATGGGGCATTCTGAGGCACATGAGGGGTGTCTCAATATCTCTTTCTTGGGAACATTCATCCGTGAATGTCAAATAAATATACATAAGAGATGAAATCATGAGACTCCCAGCCCAACATGAATGTAACAAATGTAGTTAGACACTATTTTCAAAAAGTTCAACATGAATGTCAAAAATCACCATAACCTTGTTACCATGAACATGAAGGCACTCAAAAATGTCATGAGGGTTGAAACTTAAGACTTAAAATCATAGAAAGGACTTAGTTTGCTATCTTAATCTAGAATAGAAGGAAAGAGGTATGGATATCATTTCTTCTGTCTGCTCCAGCTATCCAAGTGATACTTTCGACTTGTCGATTCCTCCAAAGAACCTTGACCAATACAACATCTTTGTACCTCAACCTTTCCACATATCAATCTAATATCTCCATCGAGACATCCTCATTTGTCAACGTATCCTCCACAACACCCCTTAACCTCAAAGGGCTCTATAGCACTTGGGTCACCTACACACTTCCTTAACATCGACACATAGAAGACTGGATGAACCATGTTCAAATCCATAGGCAACTGCAATTCATAGGCAACCTTACTAATTCTCCTCAAAGCTATATAAGGACCCATAAACCTAGGGCTCAATTTTTCTTCCTTGCCAAATCATACCACACCCTTCGTGGGTGAGACTTTCAAGTAAACCTAACCATCAACACAAGCACACATAGCCTACCTTGGTACCTAAGGACACCATCTCCCCCTTGGGAGAAAACCTCCACTTTACTATCCTTTACCAAAGACTTCAATTCTAGTAAGACGGGATCAAGGTCTTGTTTCGACTTGACTTTCTCAACCAAAGAAGATTTGGAACCATCCTTAACCACTATCCCACAATTTTTCCACTTCACTCCACCTAACTTCCATCCTCGCTAACCGATGAGCCTCTCTAGATACCTCCTTGTTACCCGACATTCACACTTATCATATTTAGAAAATAACCTCTCATCCCTCAAAATTTGCATCACTACCATCAAATGATTCGCATGTTCCTCTTTGCTCTGGGAATAAATCAACTTATCATCAATAAAGACCACCACAAACATATCAAGGTAGGGTTTAATGACCCTATTCATGAGATCCATAAATATTACTAGTGTATTAGGCAAGCCAAAAGATATTACCACGAATTCAAAAAAAAACCATACCTAGTCCGAAATGCCATCTTGGGGAAGTCACACTCTCTCACTCTCACTTGGTAGTATCCGAATCGAAGATCAATCTTAGTAAAGTGGCTAGCCCCTATTGGGAAGGACATAAAGAACTCATTGACCACTAGAACCGACTCAATAGGAATGACTTTAGACTCAACATCCCTAACCTTTACGAGATGGTAGATACAATCCTTAGAGATCAATTTGGGCTTTAAGACAATAAATGAATCTACTCTTAACTACCATATTACAACTTACTCACTCAAGTATGGATTCATTAGGGAATTGGAATCTAACTTTACTGGTCTATAATCAATGGAAGTATGATATGCATGAAACCAATCCACCCCATGAATAACCTCAAAACCTATCATGCCAACTTCAACAAAATAACAAGACTTTATGCAATAAGGACATGGGACAACCCCTATAGACTTTTCTAGCAACAATAGACTCATGAATAGGGGGTAGATACCTAAAATGTTTAGCTAACAATTCGGGACACACATGAAGCTTATTAGCAACAAAAAGGAAGAATGAAAAAAAGGGCACCAGGATCTATCAAAGCATGCACATCAAATCAAAAACCTTTAACATATCGGTAATAATATCGGGCACCTCATCCTCTCCTTGCCTCCGTTTCAGAGCATAGAACTGATTATGTCGTGAAGCACCCGCTTGTTGGAGTTCTTGAGCCCTTTGATCAACATAACCACCTTGCCCTTGAGGTCGGCCATTTTTACCCTTGCTTTGAACATAAAGGAAATCAATAAGCTTATGGCATACTCTCCCACACCCATAAAACGTATCTAAATCCTTTAAGCATTTTCCATGATGATTCCTTTCACATTTTGGGCATTTTGGAAAACTCGCCCCATGATATCCACCTTGGAACCTTGGGTTAAGGACCCTATCATTAGAAAGTCTCTTATTTAGAGCTGTAGAGGACCCTTGGCCTTGAAATTCATGACCTTGTTGGAAATGAATCGCCCTTAGAACTTTGTAAACCACCCTCAAATTGAGCTCTCTTAGGCTCGCCACTTATCTTCTTCCTAAGATTCTCCACCTTAAGTTGCTCAGCATATGTTATGAGCCGGGAAAAGTCCAAATCACCCACTAGAATGGTGTTACAACACTCTTCATTCAGCAAGTCAGACACTCTCGACATAAACTTGGTCATCCTTGATCTAGGTTTGACAACCAATTGAGGGGCATACTTAGAGAGCTTGTTGAATTTGAGGTCATACTCCCTCACACTCATGGAACATGGAACCTTTCTTGAGGTTCATAAATTTCATCATTTTAGCCTCTCTTAACTATATGGAGAAGAATCAGTTGCGGAAGGCGGCCTTGAACTCCTCTCAAGGAATAGCATCATGATTTCCCCTCTTCAACTTCCATTGAACAAACCAAATTTGATCCACACATTTAAATTGATAGGCCATTGGTTCTGTCTTATCCTCCGAATTCACCCCCATAATAGCTAGCACCTGATACACCTCATCGATGAACTCTTGGGGATATTCCTCCACTTTAGACCCATGGAACTCCGGAGGGTTCATCCTAGTGAAGTCCCTCACTCTTGAGGCTGGAGTATGAGCATGAAGAGCTTAGGCCCTTGATTTAATTGGTGGGCTATTGCATGAGTCAACTAGTGATGGCATTTCGAAACTTGACTTGAGTAGCCTCTTCTCCTTAAGGGGCTTGGGGACCGAGATAAGTTGGTTGCCCCATGGGTGTATGGGTCCTCCTTATTCTTCCTCTTTGTAGCAGCATGATATAGAAGATCGAAGAGCATTTTTTAGGGGGACAAAGCCTTATCTTACATCTAAAGCACGATATAGATCATAACAAAGTGAAACATTTCCTAAAACAGCTCATAGCCTCCTATTCATAGTTATGGTGCACTTCACACCCATAAATAAGACTCTAATTGATGTGGTGTGTTGGATTACCAAGGACCATTAACAATCTATTGCTCTGATACCAATCTTGTCACGACCCAAGTCTAGGGCCTAGATGTGAGACGACGAATGGGGAACTCGAAGGGAGTCCAAACAAGCCTCTTAGCATATCATTCACATATCCTTGGTCGCTAAAGCAAATTAAACAACAAATTGTGATAATAATAAAAATGGAAGCGAGACTAAGGGGAGAATTTCATTCAAACATAAATATACAAAGAGTCAAACTCGAACATAGACATCCAAAATATCCAACAACACCTCTACATAGAATGGAACAGGGGCTAAGACACTTTTGGGACACACCCTCAAGGATGCGTATCCAAAAAATACCAACAAGTATTAGTAAAGAAAAAGGGATGAAAGTAAACTTGATGTCACCCCCGAAGTTGAGGACTCCCCAAAGGCTTCCTTCCAATTTACTGAACTAGCCATGAGGAGGAGTATGGTCAATAGGAGCTCTGGTCCTTACATGGTGATATCATGTAGGAATAGACTGTGCGTTAGTACGTTTGAATTTACTAAATATGCTAGATGCAATATAACAAGAATCATAAGCCATAATAACAAGATGTTTAATCATAATCAATGAACATAAGCTCAATATGCCATGTGTAATCAATCCATAGGATGAAACATGCTTGAGAAAAATCATACTTGCATAACTTGTTTAACACAATAAAGTGACATACATAGATCATCCAAATACTTTGTACTAGAGGGTGAGGGATATAGCATAGGTCATAACCCCTTCTAGTAGGTAATGGGTAGTATATGCGGGTAGAGAAATAGCATAGGACATAACCCCTATATGTAAGCATGAGATAATGCGTAGTACATGAGGGTGGAGAAATAGCATAGGTCATAACTCATACATGTAAGCATGAGATAATACAAAATATTGAATCACACATGAGGGTGAAGCGTACCACATAGTTTATAACCCCTACATATGAGCATAAGATATTGTACAACATTAAATCGTACATGAGAATGAGGCATACAATATAGTTCATAACCCCTACATGTAGATATTGGCCTTGTACTGGAATATAACATAGTTCATAACCCCGTTTAGTAGGCTTTACAATTCATAAGAGCATAAACCTTAGGATAAGAACTCAATAACTCATTAATAACTGAGACTTGTAAAATCATGCATTAGATCATCAAAAACTTGAGAATTCTTGTTATATAATTTTATCGAACACATGGCGGGTTCATGATATTTTTTCAAACCATGCAACTTAAAAGTATGAAAACATGAGTAAAATCAACCCACCAATGTTGTAGTAAAACCCCGATTTCGGGTAGCATGAAATCCATATCAAAAGTTCACCATAGTTCGTAGCTTCATAGTTCCAAGCATGTATAGTCTCAATAGACATAAATTAACTCATAATGTAAGCTTAAAATAGGTATTCACGCATAATCAACAATACTTGATAAAACCCCCAATATAACTTTCATTCGAAATTCATAATAAGAGATACTCATAGGTAATATTACTTGAAATCATGTAATTTTCATAAAAAGGGAAGGTTGGATTCTAAGGGTGAAAGGACCCAATGGATGAAACCCACATACCTTAAGCTTGAGTTTTCTTGAGATGAGCTTGAAGGAAACTTGAAGCTTGGATTGGGTACTTGAGTTCTAAAATTGAGCTTGAAATCCTTGAATTTGGGTGAGAAATTTGATGAAGTCTTGGAGAGGTTTTGAGAGGGTTTTTGAGTGATATAGAGTTGAAAATGGCTAAGTATCGGAGATTTCACGTTTAAATAGGCATTGAGATATGACCCCAATTCCCTTGGATGAAATAAAAAAACTGAGAAAAATAATACACTGGTCTTCCCCCAGTCTGCAACGTGGACCAAATGTGAAACCAACTTAACACATCTTCGCGCCCTGGCCGCGTCGTGCCTGTGGCGCCACAGGAGCGAATGCTCTCTAGAAATTAAAAATTAGAGAAAAATAATTTTCTCTACGAGTCTTCTAAAATCTGGATTATACTCATGTCCCACTCAATTTTCCTCTGATCAAGAATATGATGTCAAATTTTTGAAATTATGCACGCATTTTGAGATATATATAAATTACGATTATGGGGAATTCCGAGGCACATGAGGGCCATTTTAGGTCTATACAGTTAATTATCAATATGGATCATTGATGATTATGATGGCTATATTGTTGTTCTCTTTACAATATTTTAAGGAGGCCTTATCCATGATTCGAGATTCGAGCTTTGTACCTACCATGTTGACCCTGGATTCACTAACATTAGTTTCATTCGATAGTTTTATCTATTATTTGAGGTATGGGCTTTGTATCATTAATAGTTCTACTACATATCTTGCATTTATATGCATTGTTTGGCACAATTATATTGGTTGTTGTTTGGTACCCCTCATATGCGATGCCAGTCGAATTATGTTTGCCAATTGTACTATTCAATAGTATGAGATGCCTTTTGGTTTTTGTTGATTGTATTTGTATTTACATATGTTATACTGGTATTTATTGACTTGTGCTACTTGTTTTTGATATAATATGATGCTCTCTATTGGAAGAGTTGGGTTAGTCCTTAGACTGTTAGACTACCTAAACTTGTGGTGGTTGTTGTCGGTTGTTCCTTATCAACTAGACTTCTGCAATTTGTTCCTCGTATTAGAATTTTTAGTCCTGTTCTTCCTATTATTAGCATTTAAGATCTAAATATGAAATAGTTAAGACTGTTTATTTTCTCAACATCTGAATGTATAAAACTTATTTTTGTTTAAAAACATTAAATATAAAATTTAAATAAAATACGACATTGTCTAATATTATATCATTCAAATATTTTATTTTTTTATATCATAATTGATGGTGGTGATAACTAACAATGATCATTTTGTGTATTGATTTGGGATGGTTTTGACTAATCATAGTGATTGTTGGTAATATCTTATGATATATTTGTTGGCATTAGTAACTAATAATGATTGTTGTTATTGACAATTAATAATTAATAGTAGAATGATACTAACAGCTAATTATTATGACGAATGATGATATCATTTGTGATATATAATATTGATTGATAGTGGTAGTTATTATTTATATTTAGTGTATGTAACAACGGACGTAAATAGTGTAAATGATGACTAATGATGATAATAATTGATTTGATGATTGGTGGTAGTGATCGGCTGGTGGCTGTGGTAGAGGCTGAGGATGATGATTGTAGATTATAGGGGATGACAATTGACGGAGATGATAATTGCGATTGAAATAGTTATTGTGGATGAAAGTAGATGATATAGTGGAAAACATGAAACATCTTTGTCAAAAATTGTACATAGAAATTTTAATGACATTGTGACTTTGATAGAAATCTTAATCACCCAAACTCATTCAAGTTTATTAATTGTTTATAAAATTTTTAAATAAACACATTTAATAATAATTAAAATTTAGAAATAAATTAAGTAAAAATAAATAAAATCACCTGAAAAATCTCATATTGAATTATTTAGTCCCCCCCCCCCAACGTCACTCTCACTCCAAAAATGGGCCACCTTTTTTTGTACACATATGGAAACACAAAGTAAATAAATTTTCCTTTCCTAAGCCTCTCCTCACACTTTCCAAGAGAAAAGAGTTGTGGATTCTGAAAATTTCATGAAATGATGCTTAATTAGCATTTTTGTATGCGTACTAAGTTACTAGCTGGTGATATACTCCTTACAGTCTGCCTTTAAGTACATTCAGGGATGAATTTTCCTAATGGATAGATATTGTAATGGCCCCCAATTTAGAAGACCGAGAATGCAGAAAGTTGGACAGAAAATGACCTGAAGTCAAGTTCACGAGGGTAACTTATGGCCCGTAGGTGGAGTTACAACCCATATGTTTGGCCCTTAAACATGAACTTCAGGAAAGGGAAAAAGTTTTAAAGTGAAGGGTAACCCACAGACCGAGTGACGGTCCATAGGAAGGACGATGGTTCATAGATAGGATCATGCGTTGGACTATCAGACATGAAGAAAATTTAAACTTTGCTGGAAGTGATCTACAAGTTATCAGCATGGCCTGTGAAACCATATACGACCCGTATAATCCCTTTGTGGATAGGGTCCAAGAAAATGAGAAAAATGGCTAAGTTTGAAAAGACTCTATGAGTCCCACTATGAGTCATAGATCAGACGACAGCCCATAAGATGGCTTTGTAGTTTTGAGTTCAACAAATCAGTTTCAGGGATTTTAGAAAAGTTAACATGAGGAGTAGGACCTACGGTCCATGGTCCATTCCACGGCCCATAAACGAGCTTTAGTATTGTCAATCCAGTAGTTTTAATAAGGGGAAGTTTTGTCAATTCCACAACTTCTATTGCTAAACCATGTCATTTTTAGGATCAAAAAGGGCCTAAACCAGCCCTTAAAGCCATAATAATACCTTAGTCTTTCTTTCATTCTTTCTATTCCAAAAATTTTTAAGGCAATACTCTCTCAGGAAAAGGGCAAGGCAAGGCTAGTGTTTCAAAGTTCTTCACAAAGGTTCCAAATATATTCTTGCCAAGTCTTCTATGGTATGTGAGTTTTATTTATGGATATCCTTCAACCCATAAAGTTCGCTTTGAAGTATTTTACCTTTTCTTAAAATTCTTTCAAATTAAGACGCATGCTTATGATGATTTCCTATTATATTATATTACTTAATGCTTTTAATGATGCTCTATTATATTCTATCAAGTATATGCATGTATTTTAGTTATTGATGATGACCCCAATGATGGGTTTGTTAAATATTGAGATGTGGATTGTTTGACATATCTTTAAAGAAGTGTATTTTTGTGATTTATGTGATTTGTGATTGTTGCATTATAAAAGCCTAGCGCACCTAGTTTTCAAGTAAAGTATTGCATGATTTATGATGGTGAGTAAGGCATTACAGTTAAGTTTTAAAGTTTGACTTGTCAAAGATATAAGCATGTTGAGAATTTTCCTGAAGATGTTTAAGAAAGGTCCCCAAGATGAAAGGACAATACTCACTTGGTGGTTCCTTAAGTTCGAGATACTCTTATGATTTCTACTTATGATTCTAAGTTATGTTTTAAAAAATTCCGTTGGATGACTTAGCACCTAGTGGACTTGAGGTTGGGATTCATTTCATTAGTTGACACATGACCCATTAAAGAAAAATCTCAATGTCCCTAACTATGTGCCATCATAGGAGATCTTGTAAGCTAGGCTAATGGATCCATGTAGTCCATTTATGTTATCAAGATGCATGCGAAGTTGATGGAGTTTCACCCGGAAAGTGGTCTTCCTGTGCCAACTAGGGGATTATGTTGGATTCCATATAGTAGCTCACATAGTCTTATATGTTGATTAAGGTTTTCTCCCACAAGTACATGACTCTATGATATGATTTCACTATCTATGATTTCTCATGCATTCACTCTCATTCATATTGAGCTAAGTCCATTGTTCATGTTTAAGCTTACATTGAGTAATTTTACTATCTCATATATGTATACACGTTTTATTTACAAATGATGGCATTTCATGCATGCATTGCATCTTATATATTTATTAGATTCCAACGTACTAATACATATTTTGCCTACATCATTTAACCATATAGGGACGAATACTCCTCCACTAGCTCGTGGCAAGTATTTAGCATTCGAGACCAGTACTTTCATTTGTGTTGAGCCCTTAGTTCGAGACACTATCATTTTTCACTCTATCTTGTTTGTTATTTTGAGATGATGTATTTATGACCCTTTTGAGGCTTTTACTTTCTATACTATTAAACATTGGAGTCTGTTCTGTTTGACGGAAACCGTTTATTATAGGTTTCATCCATCGATATGTTAGTTGGTATTCGTTATGGAAAAAATGTGTTAGTTATTTATGCTTTTTAATGTTGCTTCATTGTTTTAAAAAAGCCCATAGAGCCTATCCCATTTTACTTTCTGCATTTCTTTATGTTTATGCCTATGAAGGCTTAAGATACTTAAGATGGCTTGAGTAAGGTGCCTTTGGGTATTTCATTCGTCGTATGACGATTAGACCCCTAGATCGGGTCGTTACAAACACCATTATATGAATTACACAAAAATCCTTCAAATCTCAATAAGTTATGAAGAGTTTTGTGAGACAACATTTTATCATTTTTAAATTGAGCTTAATAAATGGTATCAACTTCATCATTCTTGGAAATTTGTGCTTTTTATTTTCATTTTTATCCTTTTATCTTAAGAATATTGTTGATAGGATAATCCCTTTTGTTTTTGCAATTTTATTTTTACAACAATTTTATGTGGAAAGATAATGTCATGCCCCAGGAGTGTACCCAAGACGTCGGCATCTAGAGACTTTCGCTAGTCCCCAAGCGAACCATTTAGCCTCATCACATCCATTCAATCAGTAAAACTCTACAAATCAGCGGAAGATAAAAGTAAGTAAATGGGCGTATAAAAATAGTATCATAAATAAAAAGGTTAGTAAAAAAACTAGCTCACAATCTTATCAATCAACATCCGACTCTAGTCTATGAAGCTTCTATCGCTATTAGGTGGTGCCAATGACAGATTCATGGCTACCTTAATCAAAATAAAGCCAAGGAACTCTAACTCTAAAGCAAGATGAAAGTAATATAATAAATCCTCCAAAGTAGGGGATGCTCACCAATCCACTGAACGTCTAAAGATCCTCACGATGCGCCTGCTGATGATCTCTATCCCATGTATCTACATCATAAAATGATATAGCGCCAAAGTTATGTTAGTACATGGAATGTACGATATGTAAAATAGCTGATTGAAACTGGAACAGGTAGAATAATATAGAATAACATCAACTCAACATAGAACTCCAATACGATGTCAAATGTCTATCTAAGCAAGAATAAAGAGTAGACAAATGACTCATTAAGCAAATCAACTCAACTCAACTTAATAAAACTCAAGTCAACTCAACACAATAGAACTCAACTCAACTCAACTCAATGGAACTCAACTCAACTCAATGGAACTCAAGGTGGAAACTTTTTGAGAGTTTCTCTTAACTGACAACAATCACTTATGAGCCATTTGTACAACAATCATGCTGATGTTGCTACAGCCATTCCGTACTTGCTAGGTAAGGAACGAGTATGATCCACAAGCAATCTGAACTCAGCCATCCTATACTTTTTTAGGGATGTAAACTCTAGAGGGAATCGAGAGATGTAATAGTTCAATCCTCTCCTATGCTGGGTTGGTGTAGGTAATGAGGGCAATTGGGACTCACTCTTACTCATTTTGATGCTCGATACTCCTCCCAAGAATCAATGTTCGTAAGACTCCTCCTCATCATCTCAAGTAGCCTCATGGAGGCAATTATCATCTCAAGTAGCCTCATGGAGTCAATTGTCATCTCAACTACTCTCATGGACACTCTCATTATTTCATTAACTCAAACTCAAAGGTCCTCAATTGTTTCAAGGACTTTAACTCATCTTAATAAACTCAATTCTCATTTTAGAACTCAATGACTCAGATCATCAATTTGAAGAAGTCATTTAGATAGAACTCAAGAACTCAATTATGAAGACTCATAGGATCATCAAGCTCAACTAACTCAACATCACAGTCACATCATGATTTCAATCAATATACTCAAGACAAGGTTCTAGACTCCATCCCTAGGTCCATTAATGCATGCTTTCACAAAATAACATATAGGATTTATACAATATCTCATGAAAAGCATTCAATTTAAGAAAATAAGTTTATGATGATCATCAGCATATGAAAACACATATAATGGATATAATTTTCAAGAAAATAATCAAGAAACCATTCAAGAGGTGGGGACTCATGGACTCTCCACTCATCTATGACCATCTATGTAGCACATAGGAGAACAATCTCATGCTTTTAATTTAGCCTTCATAGCTGGAATGAAGCTTCAATGATCAATCTTCAAGAATTCTCCCTGAATTTTCCCCAATCAAGCTTCCCTCTTCTCTTCTCTCAAGCTCTAATCTTTCAAGCGTAGTGAAAAGGACTTAGAATGGGGTTTAAGACCCTATTTACTCGTCAAAAAAGACCTACACTGATTGTGTTTTGAGTTTAGGAGGGATTGGGAACTGACTGGAATGCCCCTCATGTCCTTGAGGCTCAGGTGGATTGACATTCTATCTGGCAGGATGTCCTCTACCTCTAATGGCTCTTTTAGGAGGCATGATCACAATTCTCCAACACGCAAAGCATGAATTACAATCGAAATTTCATAGAGCATAGCCTTATAGCACGATTCAGAACATGAAAGAAGTGAAACAATTTCTAATGTCCTATAGCCTCCTGCTTATCAAGTGTAGTCGACAACACGCCCATAAACAAGACTCTACTAGACACGGGTTCATAGAATCCCTAGGACACTTGAACTCGTGCTCCGATACCAAGTTAGTGACACCCCAAGAGGGTACCCAAGATGTGTTTAGCACCTAGAGACTATCACTTGTCCCCGAGCAAACCAGTTGGCCTCATCATAGCCACTCAATCAGTAAAACACTACAAAGCAACGGAAGATAAAAGGAAGTAAATAGGCGTCTCAAAATAGTATCATAAAATAAAAAGTCTAGTATAAAGAACTAGCTCACAATCTTATCAATCAACATCCAACTCTAGTCTATGAATCCTCTATCTCTATCAGGTGGTACTAATCACAGACCCATGGCTACCTCAATTAAAATAAAGCTAAGAAACTCTAAGTTTAAAGCAAGACAAAAGTAAAATAATGAATCCTCCAAAGTAGGGGAGGCTAAACAGTCCGCTGGACGTCCAAAGATCCTCGCGATGCAATTGTTGATGATCTCTATCCCATGTATCTACATCAAAATGATGTAGCACCAGAGTAGCGTCAATACGTGGAATGTACAGTATGTAAAATAGATTAATGAAATTGAAATAGGTAGAATAATGTAAAACAACATCAACTCAACATAGAACTCAAACATGATGTCAAATGTCAATCTAAGCAACAATAAAGAGTAGACGAGTAACCCATCAAGCAACTCAACTCAACTCAATAGAGCTCAACTCAACTCAACTCAACTCAATTGAACTCTAGGTGGGAACTTTTTGGGAGTTTCCCTTAACTGACAACAATCACTTATAAGTCAGTGATTATACAACAATCACGTTGATGTTGCTATAGCCGTTCAGTACCTTTCATGTAAAGAACGAGTATGATCTAGAATGAATCTAAACTCAGCCATCCTCTGTGGTTTCGGGGATGTAAACTCGAGAGGAGACCATGAGACATAATGGCTCAATCCTCTCCTATGATATGTCGGCATAGGTAATGAGAGCAAGTGGGACTCACTCTTACCATTTCAGTGCTCAATACTCCTTGCAAGACTCAATGCTCATGAGACTCCTCCACATCATCTCTAGTAGCATCATGGAGGTACTCATCATCTCAACTAGTTTCACGGAGACTCTCATTATTTCATTAACTCAAACTCAAAGGTCCTCTATTGTTTCAAGGACTTTACCTCATCTCAATGAACTCAATTCCCATTTTAGAACTAAAGGACTCAGATCATCAATTTGAAGAATTCATTTAGATAGAACTCAAAAACTCAATTATGAAGACTCATAGGATCATCAAGCTCAACTAACTCAACCTCATATTCACATCAAGATTTCAAACCCCATACTCAAGACAAGGCTCTAAACTTGATCCCTAGGTCCGTTAATGTATGCTTTCACAAAATAACATATAGGGTTTATACAATATCTCATGAAAAGTGTTCAATTCACGAAAACAAATTTATGATGATCATCAACAAATGAAACACATGTAATAGATATAATTTTCAAGAAAATAATCAAGAAACCATTCAAGAGCATGTTTGGGGACTCATGGACTCTCCACTCAGCTATGACCATCTATGGAGCACATGGGAGAACAATCTCATTCTTTTAGTTTAGCCTTATATACCTGGGATGAAGCTTCAATGATCAATCTTCAAGAATTCTCCTTAAATTTTCCCTAATCAAGCTTCCCTCTTCTCTTCTCTCAAGCCCTAATCTTTCAAGCATAGTTAAAAGGACTTAGAATGGGGTTTAAGACCCCATTTACTCATGGAGACGACCTAAACTGATTGTGTTTTGAGTTTAGGAGGGGTTGGGAATAGATCGGAATGCAAATCAGAATTAAAGAGAAAATTTCATCCCAAAAATGCCCAATCCGCGTTGCTGACTGGGCGCGGACATGTATATTTCCTTTCCGAAATTTTCCAATGAAAATAATTAAAAAAAGATAATGTTGGTCCACGTACCTGGCGCGTCGTGCCTTGGACACGTACCGACATTATTTCGTAATTAATTACGAAATATTATCTTTTGACTCGGTTATTCTAAAATCCGATCGAGACCATCTTCCAACTCAATTTTTCTTGTTGATTGCAAATTCGATCTCAAATTTTCCATCAGAGTTCGAAAAGAAGCGTTATGCGCATGATTCCATTCTAGAGGTTTTTTGGTAATTTCACTAGGCAATACATCATCTCCCCCATGGGATCATTCATCCTCGAATGATGAGTAAAGATAGATATAAAGGCACAAATAGACTCAAAATTTGAAACGACCCCAAAATGTGCCCAAAAATATGCCTCGAAAATATCCAGAATCGTAATTTTCATATATCTCAAAATCCATGTGTGATATCAAAAATCTGATTTCATATTCTTGTTTAGGGGGTTGAATTGAGTGGAAAATGGGTCTAACCCCGATTTTGGAGCAATCGAATCGCAACTTCAATTTCCCAAAAATCAAATTCCATAGAGGTTTTCGCGCCACTGGCGCGTCTCAGCATAAATTTTTCCCAGTTTTTCATCTAGGTCCAAGGATTTGCGCCTTGGGCCTAAGTGTTCCCATGCGTGAAAATGCCTATACTTAGGCTTATTTCACCCTCACATCATTCAAGACATTCCTAAATACACTCCCAAACACTTAGACAATATTTCATCTCCTAAATTCTAGCCTTAAATGCATCCGGATTCTAAGGCTCTCATTCGAGCTTCAAGTCTTTATCTCCAATCTTCTTCAAAAATTCTCCAAAGTTAAGGTATGTGGGTTTCTTCCATGTGTTCCTTTCACGCATGATGCCCAAACTTCCTTTTACCAAGAATTGCATGATTTAAAGTTGATTTACTCATTTATCTTAATTATTATGAATTTCACTGCATACTATGTTGGTGTTATGAAAATGTAACTATTTTAGCATGTTTTAAGCTATGAAACCAAGATCTATTGTGAGATTTGATGAAGGGTTTTGATGTATATTGCTTAAGGGTGCTACCAAGTATCTATTGATGGTTTTATATTGAATTTTCTAGCATGATTTCACTCTTGCATTGTATGATTTTGCACTAGCACTACACACCCGCCAAGTGTTTGATAAAATGTTTGGATTATGATTTCTTGAGGAATTGAAGGTCCAATGCACGTCTTATGAGTTGAATGACTGTATGATGATGAAATGAATGTATGTATATCATTTTCTCCTATATGGTATTAGAATGTGACCATTCCCTACTCGGGGGTTGCGCGGCTGGTAACCAAGTCTGGGGGTTTGTACCTGGATAACCATATCAAGGGATTTGTATCTTGATAACTATGTTGGGGGCTTTGTACCTCAGTCACCAAGGGTGGTAAGGTGTGACGATCTACCAACCAATTGATAGGGTTGGTACCTCAATCACTAAGGTTGGTAGGGTACGATGATCCACCAATATGATAGTGGTCTCTTCTTGCACATGTATTATGTCCTATATAAGCATGATTTACAACATAGCATCTCACATGCATTCCATATTGTTATATGCTAATCATTGCCTATGCTTATGCATTTCGATTATATTACTTATGTATTGTTGCATTGCATCCTATATACTGAGTACGTTCAAACATACTACCGCATATTCTATGCCAACATGATGACACCATGGAGGAACCCGATCCCTACTTGATCATCCTTCTCCACATGGCTAGTACGACTTCTCTCAAGATCTTTGGTGAGTCCTCCATTTTGGGGATGATGTTTATGATCTCCTTCTATATTTCAAGACTATCTCCTTCTATATATAATTTGACTATGAGGGTGAGCCCGGTAGCTTGTCTTGGCCCACGATAAGTATCTAAGTCTTAGGCGGTGTTGCTGGATATGTTTTGTATTATCCTATGATCTTTGACACTCTCTTGACTCTTGATGTTTATGACATGGAAGTTGTCCCTTAGCCCCGTTGTCCTAATTTTTACTCCATTGTTGTTGTATTCTATTGCGTTCGCGATCAAGGATGTGTAATGATATGATAAGAGGCTTGCTTAGGGTATCTTCGGGTTCCCCATGCATCATTTCACATCTAGATCATAGGCTTGGGTCGTGACAAGCTTGGTAGTAGAGTAATAGGTTGTTAGATCCTCGGAGTCCAACACACCACGTCGATTAGAGTCTTGTTCATGGTTGTGATGTACACCACAACTATGAGCAAGAGGCTATGAGGCGTTTAGGAAATTTTCCCTTCTTCTTAATCTATGTCATTCTATAGAAGTTGAGGTAAGGTTTTTCCCCCAAATGATTGTCCTTTTCTATGGTAGATCATATTTAACACGAGAGGAAGAAGAGTCAGCACACCCGAGGAGTAACCGACTAATGGAGAGCTTCGGAATGCTCCCACTTTGCTTGCACAAATTGTGGATAATCAAGACAACCAAGGGGCCCAAACTCCTCATGCTCCTACATCGGCACTTCAAGTGAGAGACTTATTGAAGATGAATCCCCCGGAATTCCATGGGTCAATGGTGAGTGAGGACCCTCAAGAGTTCATTGATGAGGTTTACAAGATTTTAGCTATCATGGGTGTGAGGTCAGAGGATAATACGGAGTTGGCGGCCAACCAACTCAAAGGGGTAGCAGAAATATGGTACAATCAATGGAAGGAAGAGAAGGGAGTCAACTATGTAGTGCTTTGGGAAGAGTTCAAGGTGGCTTTACTTAATCAATTCTTCCTTCTTGAGCTTAAGGAAGCCAAATTGGTGGAATTTTTCAATTTGAGACAATGGTCTTTGAGTGTAAGAGAGCATGACCTTAAGTTAAACCAACTTTAAAAATATGCTCCACATTTCGTGGCCGACTCAAGGTCTAGGATGAATAAATTTATGATGGGTGTTTCCGACTTGGTGACTGAAGAGTGCCAGTCTGGCATATTGATTGGTGACATGGACTTGTCCCATTTGATGACCTATGCCGACCAAATGGAGGAGGAAAAGTTGAGGAAGAGGAGGATTCATGAGGCCAAGAAGGTCTATTTTGAGGGAAAGGTCCAAGGCCGAAGGGGTGGCCGGTTCCACCAAGGCCAAGAGTCTTCTCATGCTTTAAATAGGAAATTTGCCAATGACTTCCCAAGGACCCATGGTGTTGGTTTTGTGGTTCATAATGATGTGTGCACAAGATGCGGTAAGGGTCATAAGGGTCCATGCTTGAAGGACACTAATGCATGTTATGGTTATGGAGACATGGGTCACAAAAAGGTTGATTGCACTCGTGATCACAAAAGGGTAAGGAGGTTCATCCATAAGGTGCTAATGTGGTTCCTTTGGGGAGAGGTGGCTGAAAAGATGGTGCCTCAATTTATAGCCGATTTTATGCTTTGCATGGGAGGCAAGGGGTTGATGAGGTACCCGATGTTGTTACTGGTATATTAAAAATCTTTGATTTTGAAGTGTATAAATTAATTGATCTGGGCGACACTCTTTATTTTGTTACCCTTTTTATTGCCAAAAAGTTCCATGTTAAGCCCGAATTGTTGCATGAGTCATATGAGGTGTCTACTCCTATTGGTGCATCTATTATTGCTAGAAAGGTCTTTAAAAATTATCCCATTTGCATCTTGCATAAAATATTGCCTTGTAATCTTGTTGATTTGGACATCGTTGATTTTGATGTCATTGTTGAGATGGATTAGCTGCATGCATACAATGCCTCTATAGATTATAGAACCCGTAGGCTCAAATTTCAATTCCCAAATGAACCCGTCCTTAAGTGGGAGAGTCATGATTTGGTAGTCAGGAGTAGGTTCATCTATTGCATTAAAGCCCGTAAGTTAAACTCTAAGGGGTGTATTTATCATCTTGTGAGGGTTAGGGATGTGATGCCCATTGTCCTTCTCATAGAGTCGGTTCTAGTTGTAAATGAGTTTCTTGATGTCTTTCTAAATGACCTTCCCGGTGTTCCTCCCAAAAGGGAAATAGATTTTGGTGTAGACCTCCTCCCTGATACTCAACCCATTTCTATTCCCCCTTACCATATGGCCCTGACGGAGTTAAAGGAGTTGAAGGAACAATTGAGGGACTTATTGGAGAAGGGTTTTATTAGTCCTAGCTAATTACCTTGTGATGCACCGGTGTTGTTTGTGAAGAAGAAGGATGGGTCTTTTAGAATGTGTATTGACTACCGAAAACTCAACATAGTCACTATCAAGAATAGGTATCCTTTTTGACTAATTGCAAGGGGCTAGCCACTTCTGTAAGATTGATCTTTGGTCCGGGTATCCTCAAGTGAAGGAGAGGGAGTGGGACATTCCCAAGATGGCCTTCCGGACTAGGTATGGGCATTATGAATTTGTGCTTATGTCTTTTGGGTCGGCCAATGCACCGGCCATCCTCATGAATTTAATGAATAGGGTCTTTAAACCCTACCTTGATTCATTTGTTATGGTATTCATTGATGATATTTTGATCTATTCTCATGGGGAGGAGGAGCATAGGGCTCATTTAAGGGTTGTGTTGCAAAGATTGAGAGAAGAGAAATTATATGCAAAATATGAGATGTGTGACTTTTAGTTGAAAAAAGGTGCCTTCCTAGGCCACGTGGTGTCGGGGGATGATATTAAGGTGGATCCTAAAATACAGATGTGATTAGAAATTGGCCTAGACCATTGACCCCGTCGGATATTAGGAGCTTCTTGGGCTTTGTGGGTTACTATCAGAGATTAGTGAATAGGTTCTTTTCTATTGCTTCTCCCAAGACAAAGTTTACTCAAAAGAAAGCCAAATTATCGTGGTCTTATAAGTGTGAAAAGAGTTTCCAAACATTGAAAGATAAGCTTGTGTTCGCTCATATGTTGTCACTATCGCAAGGGCTAGAGGGATTCTTTGTGTATTGTGATGCTTCCCGGGTTGGTTAGGGTTGTGTATTCATGCAAAATGGTAAGGTCCTAGCCTATTCTTCTAAACAACTCAAAGTGCATGAAAAGAATTACCTTACCCATGATCTTAAGTTAGCCGTCTTTGTATTTGCATTAAAGATTTGGCGTCACTACTTGTATAGGATGCATGTTGATGTGTTCACCAATCATCAGAGCCTCCAATATGTCTTCACTCAAAAAGATCTCAACTTGAGACAAAGAATGTGGCTAGAACTTCTTAAGGACTATGAAATGAGAGTGCATTATCATCCTGGTAAGGCTAATGTTATGGGAGAATCTTTGAGTAGGGTGTCCATGGGTAGCCCAGCTCATGTTGATGATGGTGGCATTGGTGTGGCTAGGGAGGTCCATCGGTTGGCTAGATTGGGGGTTAGGTTACAAGGAGTTAATAATGGGGATGTTGTTGTTGATGATGGTTCTAAATCTTTATTGGTTGAGGAGGTTAAAGCCAAGCAAAATCTTGACCCCACCTTGTTAGGATTGAAGGCCTTGGAGAAAAATGAGACAGTGGAGGTTTTCTCCCAAGGGAGAGATGGTGTACTTAGGTACCAAGGTAGGTTGTGTGCCTTGTGTTGATAGCTTGAAGGAAAAGATCTTGATGAGGTCATGGTTCTTATTATTCTATTCACTCTGAGTCTACTAAGATGTATAGGATTTGAGAGAGGTGTATTGGTGGGGAGGCATGAAGAAAGACACTTCAAAATTTGTGTCTGGTTGCCATAGTTGCCAACAAGCCAAAGCCGAACATCAAAGGCCAGGTGGCTTAGCCCAAGACATAGAGATTCCTACTTGGAAGTGGTAAGAGATTAATATGGGTGTTGTGGTTAGGTTGCCAAAACTAGGAAGGGTTTTGATTCCATATGGATTGTGGTTGATAGGATGACAAAATCGGCTCAGTTTCTACTGGTTAAGACTACATATAAGGCTGAAGGTTATACTAGGTTGTACATTCATGATATGGTGAGGTTGGATGGGGTTCCTTTATCAATCATATCAGATCGTGGTGTACAATTCACTTCATACTTTTGGAGGTCCTTCCAAAGAGGTCTTGTAACCAAGGTAAAACTCAGTATAGCCTTTCAACCTCAAACGGATGGCCAAGCTGAAAGGACTATCCAAATACTTGAGGAGAATCTTGGGGCTTGTGTGTTGGATCTTAAGGGTAGTTGGGATGATCATCTTCTGTTGATTGAGTTTGCATACAACAATAGCCATCATTCTAGTGTTGGTATGGCTCCTTTTGAAGCTCTCTATGGTAGATATTGTAGATCACCGGTTGGGTGGTTTAAGGTTGGAGAGGTGGCTTTGTTAGGATCAGATCTTGTTATGGAGGCTCTTGAGAAGGTAAGGATGATTAGAGAAAGGTTGAAAACAGCCCAAAGTCGCCAAAAGTCTTAACCGATGTGAGGAGAATGGTCTTGAATTCGAGGTTGGTGATTGGGCTTATTTGAAGGTGTCGCCCATGAAGGGTGTAGTCTATTTTGGTAAGAAGGGAAAGTTAAGCCCTAGATATGTAGGTCCTTGTAGGGTGATGTGAAGGGTTGGTAAGGTGGTCTACGAGTTGGATTTGCCTAGTGAAATAGAATTAGTTCATCTGGTCTTTCATGTGTCTATGTTGAGGAAGTGTATGGGTGATTCTAATTCCATTGTGCCTCTTGATATTGTGGGGGTAGTGGAAGACAACTTTTCATATGAATAGGTTCCAGTAGAGATCTTGGATAGGAAAGTGAAGAGGCTGAGCAACAAGGATGATGCTTCCGTTAAGGTCCTTTGTAGGAACCAACAAGTCGAAAGTGCTACTTGGGAGGCCGAAACGGGTATGCGAAAGTGATACCCTTATCTTTTCCACTCCACTAAAGCCTATGGTAATGATCTAAATCCTTTATAAGATCTCAAGTCTTAAGTTCAGCCCTCATGACATTGTATATGTTCATGTTTAAATTGACAAGTTCCTGATAATTATACACTTATGTTGAGATTTTTGAAATGATGTTTAAGTGCATTGTTGTATCCTTATATGGGTTGAAATTTTCATATTCACATCTCTCATATACATTTCTTTGACATTCGGGGATGAATGTTCCCAAGGGGAAGATATTGAAATGACCCCAAAAAGTGCCCAAAAAGTGCCTCGAAAGTGCCCAGAATCGTAATTTCTATATATCTCAATATCCATTCGCGATATCAAAAATCTGACTTCATGTTATTGTTTAATGGGTTAAATTGAGTGGAGGATGATCTAATCCCGATTTTAGAGCAAAGAAATCATAATTTCAATTTCCCAAAAATTAAATTCCAGAAAGATTTTCGCGCCCCAGGCGTGACGCGCCAAGGGCGCGCCTACGTACAAATTTTTCCTAGGTTTTCTATCTCAGTCCAAGATGATGGGTCTTGGTCCTAAGTGTTCTCATGCATTAAAATTCTTATAATTAGCGTTATTTCACCCTCAATCATTCAAGACATTCCCAAATACACTCCCAAACACTTAGACATTATTTCATCTCCTAAATTCAAGTCTCAAACTCATCCGGATTCTAAGGCTCTTATTCAAGCTTCAAGTCTCCATCACCAATCTTCTTTAAGGATTCTCCAAAGTCAAGGTATGTGAGTTTATTTTATCTGTTCCTTTCACCCATGATGCCCAAGCTTCCTTTTACCTAGAATTGCATGATTTAAAGTTGATTACTCATGGGTCTTAATTATTATGAATTTCACTGCACACTATGCTGGAATTTTTATGAAATTGTGACAGTTTTAGCATGTTATGAGCTAGGAAACCAAGATCTATGTGATATTTGATGAAGGATTTTGTTGTATATTGCTTGAGGGTGTTACCAAGTATCTATTGATGATTTTGCATTGAATTTTCTAGCATGATTTTTCTCTTGCATTGTATGATTTTACACTAGCACTACACACCTGCCAAGTGTTTGATAAAATGTTTGGATTGTGATTTCTTGAGGAATTGAATGTCCAGTGCATGTCAGACTATCTGATGATAAAATAAATATACGTATATGGTTTTCTCCAATATAGTGCTAGAATGGGACCATACCCTACTCGGGGTTGCATACCGAGTAATCATGTCGGGAGGTTTATACTTTGATAACCATATCGAGGGATTTGTACCTTAATAACCATGTCGGGGGATTTTTACCTGGGTCACCAAGGGTGGTAGGGTGCGATGAACCACCAACCATATCGGGAGGTTTTTACCTTGATAACCATGTTGGGGGATTTGTATATCGGTCACCAAGGGTGGTAGGGTGTGACAATCTACCAACCAATTGATGGGGTTTTTACCTCAATCACCAAGGGTGGTAGGATGCGATGATCCACCAATATGATAGTGGTCTCTTCTTGCACATGTACTATGTCCTATATAAGCATGATTTACTACATAGCATCTCACATACATGACATATTATTATGCATTCATTGCCTATGCTTATGCATTTTGATTATGTTACTTTTCTCATGTTGCAGTGCATCTTATATACTTAGTTCATTCAAAGAAACTAATGCATACTCTATACCTACATTATGTCATCTTGTAGGAACCCGAGCCCCACCTAATCATCCTCCTCCAAGTGGTTAGTACGATTCTCTCAAGCGCTTTGGTGAGTCCTCCATTTCAGAGATGATGTATATGATCTCCTACTATGTTTCAAGACCATCTCCTTTTATGTATACGTTGACTATGAGGTTAAGCCCGGTATCTTGTCTTGGCCGCCGCTAAGTATCTAAGTCCTAGAGGTGTTGTTGGACATATTTTGTATTATGCTATGAGCTTTGACTCTCTCTTGACTCTTGATGTTTATGATATGGAAGCTGTCCCTTAGCCCCGTTGTCCCTATTTTACTCTATAGTTATTGTACTCTATTGCTTCCACGACCAAAGATGTGTAATGATATATTAAGAGGCTTGTTTAGGATCCCTTCAAGTTCCATATGCGTCGTGTCACGTCTAGGACCTAGGTTTGGGTCATGACAAACTTGGTATCAGAGCATTAGGTTGTTAGATCCTTGAAATTCAACACACAGTGTCGATTAAATTCTTGGTCATGGTTATGTTGTGCACCACAGCTATGAGCAAGAGGCTATGAGGCATTTAGGAAATGTTTCCCTTCTTCTAACTCTATGTCATTCTATAGAAGTTGAGGTAAGGTTTTTTCCCCCTAACGCTTGTCCTTTGGTATGCTAGATCATGCCTAACATGAGAGGAAACAAAGCCCGCATACCCGAGGAGCAACCGGCTAATGGAGAGCTTTGGGATGCTCTCACTTTGCTTGCACAAGTTGTGGCTAATCAAGACAACTAAGGGGCCCAATCCCTCATGCTCCTACATAGGCATCTCAAGTGAGAGATTTCTTGGGGATGAATCCCCCAGAATTTCATGGGTTAAAGGTGAGTGAGGACCCTCAAGAGTTCATTGATGAGGTTTACAAGATTTTGGCTATCATGGGTGTGAGGTAGGAGGATAAGGGGAAGTTAGCAGCCTACCAACTCAAAGGGATATTACAAATATAGTCTAATTAATGGAAGGAAGAGAAAGGAGTCAACTATGTGGTGCTCTGGGAAGAGTTCAAGGTGGCTTTCCTTAATCGATTCTTCCCTCTTAAGCTTAGGGAAGACAAATTAGTGGAATTTATGGATTTTGGACAAGGGTCTATGAGTGTGAGGGAGTGTGCCCTCAAGTTCAACCAACTTTGAAAATATGCTCCACATTAGGTGGCCGACTCAAGGTATAGGATGAACAAATTTGTGATGGGTGTTTCCTACTTGGTGAGTGAGGAGTTTCGGTCCACCATGTTGATTAGTGACATGGACTTGTCCCATTTGATGACCTATGCCTAACAAATGGAGGAGGAAAAGTTGAGGAAAAGGAGGAGTCATGAGGCCAAGAGGGCCCGTTTTGAGGGAAAGTTCCAAAGCCAAAGGGGTTGCCAGTTCCATCAAGTCCAAGGGCCTTCTGATGCTTCTAATAGGGGATTTGCCAATGACTTCCTGAGAATCCAAGGTGTTGGTGTTGTGGTTCCTGATGATATGTACCCAAGATGCAGTGAGGGTCATAAGGGTCCATGTTTGAAGGACACTAATGCATGTCATGGTTGTGGAGAAGTGGGTCATAAAAAGGTTGGTGGCCCTTGTGCTCACAAAAAGGGTGAGGAGGTTCGTCCACAAGGTGCTAATACGGTTCCTTTAAGGAGAGGTGGCCGACAAGATGGTTCCCCAAGGCACAATCGATTTTACGATTTGCATGGGAGGCAAGGGGTTTATGACATACCTGACATTGTTACCGGTATATTGAAAAACTTTGATCTTGATGTGTATGCATTGATTGATCCGGTTCCCACTATTTCTTTTGTAACCTCTTTTATTGCCAAAAAGTTCCTTGTTGAGCCCAAATTGTTGCATGAGTCATATGAGGTGTCTAGCCCTATTGCTGCATTTATTGTTGCTAGAAAGGTCTATAGAAATTGTCTCACTTACATCTTGCATAAAATATTGCCTAGTGATCTTGTTGAGTTGGACATAGTTGATCTTGATGTCATTCTTCGGATGGATTGGTTGTATGTATACTATGCCTCTATCATTTGTAGAACCCGTAGGGTCAAATTCCAATTCCTAAATGAACCCGTCCTTGAATAGGAGAGTCATGATGTGGTGGTCAAGGGTAGGTTCATCTCTTGCATTAAAGCCCGTAAGTTGATCTTCAAGGGGTGTCTTTAGAATCTTGTGAGGGTTAGGGATATGGAGACAAAAGTCCTTCTCATAGAGTCGGTTCTTGTTGTAAATGAGTTTCTTATTGTCTTTCCAAATGACCTTCACGGTGTTCCTCCCGAAAGGGAAATAGATTTTGGTATAGACCTCATCCCCGATACTCAACCCATTTCTATTCCCCCTTACCATATGGCCCTGACAGAGTTGAAGGAGTTCAAGGAACATTTAAGGAACTTGTTGGAGAAACATTTATTAGGCCAAGCCAATCACCTTGGGGTGCACTGATGTTGTTTATGAAGAAGAAGGATGGCTCTCTTAGAATATGTATTGTCAACCGGCAACTAAATAGGGTCACCATCAAGAATAGGTATCCTCTTCCAAGGATTGATGATTTTTTTGACCAATTGCAATTGACTAGCAACTTCTCTAAGATTGATCTTTGGTCCGAGTATCATCAAGTGAAGGTGAGGGAGTGTGAAATTCCCAAGATGTCCTTTCGGACTAGGTATGGGCATTATGAATTTTTTCTTATGTCTTTTAGGTTGGCCAATACACCGGTCATCCTCATGGATTTAATGAATAGGGTCTTTAAACCCTACCTTGATTCATTTGTTATGGTATTCAATGATGATATTTTGATCTATTCTCGTAGTGAGGAAGAGCATAGGGCTCATTTGAGGGTTGTGTTGCAAAGATTGAGAGAAGAGAAATTGTATGCTAAATACGAGAATTGTGAATTTTGGTTGAAAAAAGTTGCCTTCCTAGGTCACGTGGTGTCAGGGGATAGTATTAAGGTGGATCCTAAAAAGATGAATATGATTAGAAATTGGCCTAGACCATTGACCCCGTCGGATAGTAGGCCCTTCTTGGGCTTTACGGGTTACTATTAGTAATTAGTGAATAGGTTCTCTTCTATTTCTTCTCCCAAGACAAAGTTTACTCAAAAGAAAGCCAAATTATCGTGGTCCGATGAGTGTGAACAGAGTTTCCAAACATTGAAAGATAAGCTTGTGTTCGCTCTTATATTATCACAATCGGAAGGGCTAAAGGGATTCATTGTGTATTGTGATGCTTCTCGGGTTGGTTTGGGTTGTATGTTCATGCAAAATGGTAGGGTCCTAGCCTATGCTTCTAAACAACTCAAAGTGCATGAAAAGAATTATCCTGCCCATGATCTTGAGTTAGTCGTCATTGTATTCGCATTAAAGATTTGGTGTCACTATTTGTATAGGGTGCATGTTGATATGTTCACCAATCATAAGAGCCTCTAATATGTCTTTACTCAAAAAAATCTCAACTTGAGACAAAAAATGTGGCAAGAACTTCTTAAGGACTATGACATGAGTGTGCATTATCATCCCCATAAGGCTAATGTTGTGGCGGATGCTTTGAGTTGGGTGTCCATGGGTAGCCTAGATCATGTTGATGATAGTGGCATAGGGGTAGCTAGGGAGGTCCATCGGTTAGCTAGATTGGGGCTTGGGTTAGAAGGAGTTGATAATGAGGGTGTTGTTGTTGTTGATGGTTCTAAATCTTCTTTGGCTGAGGAGGTGAAACCTGAGCAAGATCTTAACCCCGCCTTTTTAGAATTGAAGGCCTTGGTGAAAGATGGGGCGGTGGATGTTTTCTCCCAAGGGAGAGATGGTGCACTTAGGTACCAAGGTAGGTTATGTGTGCCTTGTGTTGATAGCTTGAAGGAAAAAATTCTTGATGAGGATCATGGTTCTTCTTATTTTATTCACCCCGGGTCTACTAAGATGTATAGAGATTTGAGAGATTTGTATTGGTAGGGAGGCATGAAGAAAGACATTGCAAAATTTTCGTCTGTTTGCCATAGTTGCCAAAAGTCAAAGTTGAACATCAAAAGGCCGGGTGGCCTGACCCAAGACATAGAAATTCCTACTTGGAAGTGGGAAGTGATTAATATGGAATTTGTAGTTGGTTTTCCCAAGATTAGGAAGGGTTTTGATTCCATATGAGTTGTGGTTGATAGGATGACAAATTCGGCTCACTTTCTACTGGTTATGACTACATATAGGTCTGAAGATTACACTAGGCTGTACATTCATGACTTGGTGAGGTTGCATAGTGTTCCTTGAGCCATCATATCGAATCATGGTGCATAACTCACTTCATACTTTTGGATCCAAAGAGGTCTTGGAACCAAGGTAAAGCTTAATACGGCCTTTCACCCTCAAACGGATGTCCAAGCCGAAAGGACTATCCAAACACTTGAGGAAATGCTTAGATCTTGTGTATTGGAGCTTAAGGGTAGTTGGGATGATCATCTTCTGTTGATTGAGTTTGCATACAATAATAGCTATCATTCTAGCATTGGTATGGCTCCTTTTGAAGCTCTCTAAGGTAGACATTATAGATCACCGGTTGGGTGGTTTGAGGTTAGAGAGGTGGCTTTGTTAGGTCTAGATCTGGTTGTGGGGGCTCTTAAGAAGGTAAGGATGATTAGAGAATGGTTGAAAATAGCCCAAAGTTGCCAAAAGTTTTATGCCGATGTAAGGAGAAGGGATCTTGAATTCGAGGTTGCTGATTGGGTTTATTTGAAGGTATCACCCATGAAGGGTGTAGTCCCTTTTGGTAAGAAGGGAAAGTTAAGCCCTAGATATGTGGGTCCTTATAGGGTGATGAGAAGGGTTGGTAAGATTGCCTACGAGTTGGATTTGCCTAGTGAAATGGAATTGGTTCATCAGGTCTTTCAAGTGTCTATGTTGAGTAAGTGTGTAGGTGATCCTAATGTCATTGTGCCTCTTGATGTTGAGAGGTATCGGAAGACAATGTTTTATATGAAGAGGTTCCAGTAGAGATCTTTGACAGAAAAGATAAGAAATTGAAGAACAAGGATATTGCTTTCATTAAGGTCCTTTGGAGGAACCAACAAGTCGAAAGTGCTACTTGGGAGGCCGAAGCGGATATGCGAAAGAAAAACCCTTATCTTTTCCACTCCGTTCAAGACTAAGTTAATGATCTATATCCTTTATACGATCTCAAGTCTTAAGTTGAGCCTCCATGGCATTGCATACGTTTATGTTTAAATTCACAAGTTCATGATGATTTTACACTTATGTTGAGATTTTTGAAATGATTTTAAGTGCATTATTTCGTCCTTATGTGGGTTGAAATTATCATTTTTTCATCTCTCATATACATTTCTTTGACATTGGGGGAAGAATGTTCCTAAGGGGGAGATATTGAAATGACCCCAAAAAGTGCCGGAAATGTGCCTCGGAAGTGTCCGAAATCGTAATTTCTATGTATCTCAAAATTCGTGTGCGATATCGAAAATTCAACTTTATATTCTTGTTCAAGGAGTCAAATTGAGTGGGCAATTAGTCTAACCCTGATTTTAGACTACTTGCAACTCAATAGGGTCACCATCAAGACTAGGTATCCTCTTTCATGGATTGATGATTTGTTTGATCAATTGCAAGGGGCTAGCCATTTCTCTAAAATTCATCTTCGGCTCAAGTATCATCAAGCGAAAGTGAGGGATGTGATATTTCCAAGATGGCCTTCCAGACTAGATATGGGCATTATGAATTTGTGGTGATGTCTTTTGGGTCGACCAATGCACCGGCCATCTTTATAAACCAGATGAATAGGGTCTTCAAACCCTACCTTGATTCTTTTATTGTGGTATTCATTAATAATATTTTAATCTATTCTCGTGGTAAGGAAGAGCATAGAGCTTATTTGAGGGTTGCATCGCAAAGATTAAGGGAGAAGAAATTATATGTTGAATATGAAAAGTGTGAATTTTTGTTGAGGAAGGTTGCCTTCCTAGGACATGGGGTGTCGGGGGATGGTATTAAGATGGATCCTAAGAAGACCGATGTGATAAGAAATTGGCGTAGACTATTGACCCCATCGAATATTAGGAGTTTCTAGGGCTTGGTGGTCTATTATCGGAGGTTTGTGAATGGGTTCTCTTCTATTGCTTCCCCTATGACAAAATTGACTCAAAAGAAGGTTAAGTTTGTGTGGACCGATGAATGTGAGAGGAGCTTCCAAACATTGAAAGATAAGCTTGTGTCTGCTCCTATATTGTGACTACTTGATGGGCTTGAGGGATTTGTTGTGTATTGTGATGCTTCCCTAGTTGTTTTGGGTTGTGTGTTGATGCAAAATGATAAGTTCATAGCCTATGCTTCTAGATAACTCAAAGTGCATGAAAAGAATGACCCTACCAATAATCTTGAGTTAGCCGCCATTGTGTTTGCATTAAAGAATGGTGTCATTACTTGTATGTAGTGCATGTTGATGTGTTCACTGATCACAAGAGCCTACAATATGGCTTCACACAAAAGGATCTCAATTTGAGAAAAAGGAGATGGTTAGAACTTCTTAAGGACTATGATATGAGTGTGCATTATCATCTCAGTAAGGCAAATATAGTGGAATATGCATTGAGTAGGGTCTCTATGAGTATCCTAGGACATATTGATGGTGGTGAAAAGGAGATGGCTAGCGAGGTGCATCCGTTGGCTAGATTGGGAGTTAGGTTGGAAAAGGTTGGTAATGGGGGTTTTGTGGTTGTTGATGGTTCTAGGACTTCCTTGGTTGATGAGGTGAAAGAAAAGCAAGATCTTGATCCCTCCTTATAAGAATTGAAGGCCTTGGTAAAAGAGGGCACGGTGGAGGTTTTCTCCCAAGGGGGATATAAACGACCGCGAAAAGTGTCCGAAATGTACCTAAGGAATGTCCGGAATTTTAATTTCCATAAATCTCAAAAGAAATTTGTTATTTTGAAAAATCAACTTCGTATTCTTGTTCAGGGGGTCAAAACTAGGGGGACAAGGGTCTAACCTTGATTTTATACCAACCGAATCAAATTATGAGTTTTTCAAGAAAGCTGAAAACAGTGTGTAAGGCATGCCGCTTCTGCGACGTACCAGTGCATATTTCTAAGTTTGTTTTCTTGTGCTTGGTCCAAGACTTAAATATGTGCTTTTACCTATACTTAGCCCCAATACTCACTCAAACCCTTAGTCTTATATTTCTCTCAAGATTCAAGTCTCAAACCCTAACCCCAAGCTAAGGTTCTCCTTCAAGGATCTTCTTCAAGCTTGAAGTCTCCATCACCAATCTCTTTCAACGGTTCTCCAAAGCTAAGGTATGTGGGTTTCATTCATGGGTTCTTTTCATCCTTGATACCCAAGCATCCTTTTACTTAAATTCATGATTTGAGGTTGATTTACAAATGGGTCTTGCGTATTATGAAATTCACTATACACTATGTTAAAGCTATGTAAAGTTATGATTGGTTTGCTATGTTTTGAGCTATAAATCTTAGATCTATTGTAAGATTTGATGAGGGGTTTTGATTTATATGTCTTGAGGCTGTTGTTGATTCATGATTTTACAATAGGTTTTCTTGCATGATTTCATCTCTAATTTGCATGGTTTTATACTACCACTTCACACCCTCTAAGTGTTTGATAAAATATCCAGATGTGGTTTCTTAAGGAGTTAAGGTCCAAAGCATGAAATATGATATAAAGGACTATTTGATGATGAAATAAGCTTATGTATATGATATACTCTATATAAAGCGTTGCATTAGACCATACCCGATCCGGGGGGACCAGAGCCCGTGTAACCATGTTGGGGGCTTATACTTATCAACCATGCAAGGGGTTTAGATTTCGTCACCTTGTTGGTAAGGTGTGATTACCATCAACCATGTGAGGGATTATACCACACAACCACCAAGGGGTTTATACCTAGAATAGCTAGCTTAGTCTCTTGTACACATATGATATCCTACGCAAGCATGAGTTACTTAAGCATGTTTTACTTAAGCATTGATCATACGTGTCATATTGTATACTATGCCTATTGCTTAATATTATGCATTTTGATTATGATGTCTATCTATTGTTGCATTTCATCCTACATACTTAGTACATTCAAACGTACTAATGCATACTCTATGCCTACGTGATGTCACCATGTAGGAACCAATGCCCAAGTTGATCATCCTCCTCCACATGGCTAGTTCGGTGTTATTCAAGCTAGTTGGTGAGTCCTCCAATTCGGGGACTAGTCTATGTTTCTTCTATTATGTATCGAGACATTCGTCTTTATTGTTTATTTTGACTATGAGGGTGAGCCCGGTTACTTTGTCTTGGCCCTCGCTCTTATCAATGTATTAGAGGTGTTTATTGGGCATGTTAAGTATCTATGATATGAGTCTAACTCTTGTCTTTTGATCATGATATTGTGTAAGCTTTTCCCTTAGCCTCGTTTTCCCCATTCTTTTATCTTTGATGCTTGATTTATTGCTTTCGCGACCAAGGATATATAATGATGTTTTATAAGTCTTGCTTGGGGTCCCTTTGGGTTCCCCTTGCACCCTGTTACGTCTAGGCCCTATTTTGGGTCATGACAAACTTGGTATCAGAGCACTAGGTTGATAGATCCTCGGAGTCTAACACACTGTGTTGATTAGAGTCTTATTCATGGTTGTGTTGTGCACCACAACTATGAGTAGGAGGCTATGAGGCGTTTTAGGAAATGTTCCACTTCTTCATGATCCATGTCGTGCGATAGAGTTAGATCCCTTAGGGTTTATTGCTAACCCTTAACCGTTACATTCCAGGATATGTCTCAAGCTACTCAGGGTAGTGATAAGACAAATGAGAAGATTTGTGATACTCTATTGAAAGTGCCCAAAGCGGTGGCGAAATTGGCAACTCGCCTTTAACAATAAGTGGGTGCTTTCGGGACTTCAAATGGTAAGAGGAGAGATAGTGAGGCCAAGAGGGCCCGTGTTGAAGGAAAGTTCCAAAGTCTCAGGGATAGGGGTGATGTTATGTGTCCAACATGTGATAAGGCTCATAGGGGCCCATGTTACAAGGGTACCAATGCTTGTTTTGGTTGCAGCGAAGTGGGACACAAGAGGAGGGATTGTCCTCGGAAATACAATAAAAGTAAGGAGGGTGATGAAGGGATGAATCGTCTTAGATGCCCAAAATGTGGGAGGACTCATAGTGGCGTATGTTGGAGGAACACAGGTGTATGTTTTGGGTGTATTGAGACAGGCCACAGAATTCCAGTTTGCCCATATGGTCGACCTTAGATCAAGGTGGTCGTGTTGGTCAAGTGACTTGAGGAGGGGATGAGATGCCCGATGCTATTACCGGTAAGTTGAAGTTTTCATGGCTTTGTTGTGCATGTATTGTTAGGCCCGTTGTGCCACTATTTCTTCTCTATTCATTTGGTTGCTGGTGGGGCTTCTCGTGTGCCCAAGGTGTTGTGTGAATCTTTGGTGTCTATCCTTTTTTGGGTATATTATTGCTAGGAGGTTCATAGGTGTTAATTCGGGTTTATATTGCATTAGGTCTTACTTTGTGGTTTGTTGGAGTGACATGGTGGATTTGAATGTCATTATAAGGATGGAATGGGTACATGCATGTAGTGTCTTCATGCATGGTAGGACCCATAGAGCTAGATCCTGAATCCCTAATGAACCCGTCTTGAAGTGGGAGGTTGTTAAGTGGTACCAAAAGAGGTAGGTCTATTTCGTGTCTTAGTATACAATTGGGTCTCTAAGGGGTTGCATTTGTCATCTTGTAAGCATGGAGGTGTAAAACCTAAGTTCTTTTGTTATTGAGTTGTTGGTGGTGGTAGATTAGGCCTTGAATGTCCCTTTCCGATATTTCAAAATATAGGGTAGTGTCCTTTGGTTTGACTAGTGGGCCAGTTATGCCTACAAGTCTCATGAATAGGATCTTTTAGCCCCTACTCTAACAGGCTTATGGTGATTTTGGTGATGATATGATGGTTTGTGTTCCCTAATGAGGTAGTGCATGTGAGTCTTTTGAGGGTAGTACAACAAGGTTTAAGGAAGAAGGTTGGATGTTAAATAGGAGGAATAGGGATTTTGGTGGTAAGAAGTTGCCTTCCTTGGTTGTGTGATGCCGGATGATGGTATTAAGGTGAACCCTAGTAAGACGAAAGTGATTAGAGATTACCCTAGACCTTGACTTCCTTGGGTTAGGACTTCTTGGGGCTCAGTGGGCTATAGAAACGGAGTTTATGAATAAGTTCTCTTCTATTGTTTCCCCTATAACTTAGTTGACCTTAAGTAAGGTCAATGTTATGACTGACGTTTTGAGTGGGGTGATTTGATAGGTCCGAGAGTTGATATTTCTTGTGTTATTCCTTGGTGCTAGTAGGATTCATATGTATGAGAGTTGATCCTTAATCCCTTCCAATCTAGGACACCCAAAACTATTTTCAAGAAAACCTATATGGATTTTGCTTACTTTAATTTAGAGTTTTGAATATTATAATTCCTAAACTTCTGTTGATGCATGGATAGTATTCAATTTGATGATTTTAATATGATTTAAACCATTATACGAGGACTTACTTTGGGTTTATAAAATTATAAGTATGCATGTCCCTTTTTTGAATTACTTATGCATGAGAGATTACACTATAGATTTAAATGTGGAAGTAATTATGTTTTCACTTCAAATTCATATTATAAATATTGATTTTAGATTGAGCCTTAATTGTCCATGTCATTCCCTCATTGATCATAGCATATGCATTCATGTACATGGATTATTTTGAGAAATTACGTTATAGATTAAGCCCAATTTTATTTTATGGCATGAATTTGACAAAATGTTGGTTATGACAATATTGTGATCAGACATATGTCTCTGGTTTTTGGCTCATTGAGCATTTGGGGTGTTTGCACCATTTTGTGTATGAATAGACTATTCTTATGCATAAATATTATGACTACAAAATTATGATTTTGGCATTTGAGCCTAAGTATGAATTATTATGAATAGTGTTTGGCTTTTAAGCCTAATTGTGCATTGAAATGATTCGAAAAGAAAAATGACTATTGCCTCTTTGAAAGTATGTATATGTATATTATAAGTATTCTTGTGGAATGATAACTTAGCACCGATGGATTGAGAGAGGGGTCTATGAGGGTTTTCCCATGTTCTTGTTGCATAGATCCATATCTTGTGATCTTGGTTGAACTTAGCTTGATGGGTTGGAGGTCTTGTAGTAGGTTGGGCCACTTGCATAGCATGCTTCCAATGAGTGTAGAACCCGTAAGGTTGTAATGTGATGGTTGAGGATGGTCGATTAATTTGGTCAACTACAATGGGTTAATCACTTCTCTAAGATTGATCTTTGCTATGGGTTTTGTCCACAAGTAAGTATAAGGGTAGTGACATCCCTAAGAATCTTTTCGGACTAGGAGTGAGCATTATTAGTGTTGATGGAACCTTGGTATGTTTGTGGTGGTCTCTAGTGATGAGGTATTGATTTGTTTAGAGTTTGTGGATCATTTAGGAGTAGTGTTGCAAGCCTTGGGGAATGAGAGGTTGTTTGCTAAATATGATAAGTATGGATTGTGGATAGCAAGAAGGTGGTTAGAATTCCTTAAGGATTATGAAATGAGAGTGCATTAATTTTCCCCGATAAGGCTAATGTTGTGGTCGGTGCTCTATGTAGCCTAGCATGTGTGGTTGATGGGGGCAAGGAGGAGACTAGTGGGGTCCAACGGTTGGTTAGATTAAAGTCAGGTTGATGGAAGTTGAGCATGGTGGTATAGCATTCTTGATGGTTCCAAATCTCCTTGGTTGAAGAGGTCTAGATTAAGTAAAGCCTTGATTCAACCTTATTAGAGTTGGAAGTTTTGGGAGAAGAGATGGTAGAGTAGAGGATATCTCCTAAGGGGGAGATGATGGTTCGTGGCAACAAGTGGAATAGTTGTATTCAAGGCTGACAATTGAGTTATGATTGTGATGTCCTTTCAGACCATAGAAGGAGTTGGTAAGGTTGCATATGGATGGGATTTGCCTAGGGATATGATTATGATTTGTTCGGTTCTTCATGTTTCTGGGTTGAGGAGATGTGTTGGTGGCTCTAGTGCTATAGCACTCTTTCAGATTGTGGGTAATGTGGAGGACAAGTTGGCTTAGGGGAAGGTCCCAGTTGGTTGGTTTGAGGTTGGAGAGGTGGCTTTATTAGGACCAGATCTGGTTATAAATGCTCTTGAGAATGTTAGGATGATTAGGGAAAGGTTAAGAACAGCCCAAAGTCATCAAAATCTTATGCCGATGTGAGGGGAAGAGAACTTGAATTCAAATTAGGTGATTGAGTTTACTTGATAGTTTCTCCAATGAAAAGTGTGGTTCATTTTGGTAAAAAGAGGAAGTTGAATCCAAGATATATTGGTCCTTATAAGGTCTTAAAAAGGGTTGGCAAGATAGCTTACGAGTTGAAGTTGCCTAGTGAAATGAATTCGATTCATTCGGTGTTTCATGTCTCTATGTTGAGGAAGTATGTTGATGATCCTAATGTCACTGTGCCTCTTAATGTCATGGGTATTGTTGAGGATAACTTGACGTACGAGAGGGTTCCGGTTCAGATCTTAGATAGGCAAGTAAGAGATTGAGGAACAAAGAAGTGGCATCCATTTAGATCCTTTGGAGGAACCAACAAGTTGAAAGTGGTACATAGGAGGCCGAAGTGGACATGCAAAAGCGATATCCTTATATTTTACACTCCACTCAAGCCTAAGGAACTAATCCTGAGTCACTTATGTGATTCCAAGTCATATATTCCAACCCCATCTTATTCATATGCATTCATGTTTAAGTTGGCAAGTTTATGATGATTTTACCCTTAAGTTGAGATTTTGAAAATGGTGATTTAAATGTAATGTTGCATTCTTGTTGGGGATGATTTGTCCATGATTACTCTTGTTATGTACATCTCTTTTATATTCGGGGACGAATGTTCCCAAGGGGAAGATATTGTAATGACCCCGAAAAGTGCCCAAAAATTTGCCTCGGAATGCCTGAAATTTTAATTTCCATATATCTCAAAATTTATTTTTTATTTCAAAAATTTGACTTCGTATTCTTATTTAGGGGGTCAAAATTAGGGAGGACAAGGGTCTAACCTCGATTTTAGAGCAACCAAATCGAATTATCAATTTTTCAAGAAAGCTGAAAAACAATGCGTAAGGCGCACCACTTCCTTGACGTGCCAATGAGTATTTCTGAGTCTGTTTTTTTTTTTTGGGATTGGTCCAAGACTTTTAAGTCTTGGGCCTGAATATTCTCATGCATGTTTATACCTATACTTAGCCTTATTTTACCCTCATATCATCCTAAACATTTTCTAATACTCACTCAAACCCTTAGTCTTATATTTCTCTCAAGATTCAAGTCTCAAACTCTCACCCCAAGCTAAGGTTCTCCTTCAAAGATCTTCCTCAAGCTTCGAGTCTCCATCTTCAATCTCTTTCAAGGGTTCTCCAAAGCTAAGGTATGTGGGTTTTTTCATGGGTTCCTTTCACCCATGATACCCAAGCCTCTTTTTACTAAAATTACATGATGTGAAGTTGATTTATAAATGGGTCTTGCATATTATGAAATTTAGTGCACGCTATGTTAAAGCTATGTAAACTTGTGATTGTTTTTCTATGTTTTGAGCTATAAATCTTGGATCTATTATAAAATTTGATGAGAGGTTTTGATTTATATGTCTTGAGGATGTTTCAAGGTGTTGATTAATGATTTTACAATAGGTTTTCTTGCATAATTTCATCTAAAATTTGCATGGTTTTATGCTACCACTTTATACCCTCTAAGTGTTTGATAAAATGTCCAGATGTGGTTTATTGAAAAGTTGAAGGTCCAAAGCATGAGATATAATATAAATGACTATTGGATAATGAAATGAGCTTACGTATATGATATACTCTATATAAAGTGTTGCATTAGACCATACCCGATCCGGAAGGACAAGAGCCCGGGTAACCATGTTGGGGGTTTATACTCATCAACCATGAGAGGGGTTTATACTTCGTCACCTTGTTGGTAAGGTATGATTACCATCAACCATGTGAGGGATTTATACCATACAACTACCAAGGGGTTTGTACCTTGAATATCTACCTTGGTCTCTTTTACACATATGATATCCTATACGAGCATGAGTTACTTAAGCATGTTTTACTTAAGCATTGATCATACATGTCATATTTTATATTATGTCGATTGCTTAATATTATGCATTTTGATTATGATGCCTATCTATTGTTGCATTACATTCTACATACTTAGTACATTCAAATGTACTAATACATACTCTATGCCTACATGATGTCACCATGTAGGAACCGGTGCGCAAGTTGATCATCCTCCTCCACGTGGCTAGTTCGGTGCTATTCAAGCTAGTTGGTGAGTCCTCCACTTCGGGGACCTAGTCTCTGTTTCTTCTATTATGTATTAAGACATTCATCTTTATTGTTTATTTTGACTATGAGGGTGATCCCGATTAGTTTGTCTTGGCCTTTGCTCTTATTTATGTACTAGAAGTGTTTGTTGGGCATGTTAAGTATCTATAATATGACTTTTACTCTTGTCTTTTGACCATGATATTGTGCAAGCTTTTTCCTTAGCCCCGTTTTCCCCATTCTTTTATCTTTGATGCTTGATTTATTGCTTTCCCGATCAAGGATGTGTAATGGTGCTTTATGAGGTTTGATTGGGGGTTCCCCTTGCGTCGTGTCACGTCTAGGCGCTATTTTGGGTCATGACAGGGGAGATGGGGCCCTTAGATACCAAGGTAGGTTATGTGTGCCTTATATTGATGGTTTGAGGGAGAGAATCCTTGATGAGGCCCATAACTCTTCTTATTCTATCCACCTCGGTTCTACCAAAATGTATAGAGACTTGAGAGATGTGTATTGGGGGGGAGCCATAAACAGGGACATTGCCAAATTCATTTCTGGTTGTCATAGTTATCAACAAGTCAAAGCCGAGTATCAAAGGTTAGGTGGCCTAAGCCAAGACATTGAGATCCCTACTCGGAAGTGGGAAGAGATAAATATGGATTTTTTGGTTGGGTTTCCCAAGACTAGAAAGGGTTTTGATTCTATTTGGGTTGTGGTTGATAGGATGAATAAATTGGCTCACTTTCTACCGGTTAAGACCACATATGGGGATGAAAATTATGCAAGGTTGTACATCCATGACTTGGTGAGGTTGCATGGTCTTTCTTTGTCCATCATACTGGATCGTGGGGTACAATTTACTTCACACTTTTGGAGGCTCTTTCAAAAGGGTCTTGGTACTAGAGTTACGATTTCTACAACCTTCCACCATCAAACGGATGGCCAAGCCGAGAGGACTATCCAAAACCTTGAGGATATGCTTAGAGCATATGTGTTGGAGCTTAAAGGTAGTTGGGATGATCATCTTCCATTGATTGAGTTTTCTTACAATAATAGTTATCATTCTAGTTTCGGTATGGCTACATTTGAGGCTCTTTATGGGAGGCGTTGCAGATCACTAGTTGGTTGGTTTGAGGTTGTTGCGGTAGCATTGTTGGGACCATATCTGGTTATGGAGGCTTTTGAGAAGGTTAGGAGGATTAGAGAAAGGTTATAGACGGCCCAAAGTCGCCAAAAGTCCTAAGCCGATATAAGGAGAAGGGATCTTGAATTCCAAGTTGGTGATTGGGTTTACTTGAAGGAGTTACCCATGAAGGGTGTGGTCCATTTTGGTAAGAAGGGCAAGTTGAGCCTAAGATATGTAGGTCCTTATTAGAGGATGAGAAAGGTTAGCAAGGTAGCATATGAGTTTGAATTGCCTAGGGAAATAGATTTGGTTCATCCGGTTTCCATGTGTGCATGTTGAGGAAATGTGTAGATGATCTGAATGTCATTGTGCCTCTTGATGTTGTAGGTATTTGGAAGATAACTTGACCTATGAAGAGGTTCTAGTTTAGATTTTGGATAGACAAGTGAAAAGATTAAGGAACAAAGAGGTGGCTTCCATTAAGGTCCTTTGGAGGAATCAACAAGTTAAGAGTGCTACTTGGGAGGTCGAAGAGGACATGCAAAAGTGATATCCTTACCTTTTTCACTCCGCTGAAGCCTAAGGTATTGATTTAAGTCTTTATATGATCTCAAGTCTTAAGTTCAGCCCTCATGTCATTGCATATATTCATGTTTAAATTGACTAAGTTCATGATGATTTTACACTTATGATGAGATTTTGAAATGATGTTTAAGGGCATTATTACATTCCTATGTGGGCTAAAATGGTCATATTTATGTCTCTCATATACGTTTGTTTGACATTCGAAAACGAATGTTCCCAAGGGGGAGATATTGAAACGACCCCAAAAAGTGCCCGAAAATGTGCCTCGAAAGTGTCTAAAAATGTAATTTCTATATATCTCAAAATTCGTACACGATATCAAAAATCTGACTTCATATTCTTTTTCAGGGGGTCATTTTAAGTGGACAATGGGTCTACCTCGATTTAAGAGCAAACAATTAGCAATTTTGATTTTCCAAAAATGCAAATTCCAGTGAGGTTTGTGCGCCGCTGACGCGACGCTGCCAGGGCGCGCAGATGAAGAAATCTTATTTTTGTGATAGGTCCGCGACGCGGACCTGTGTATTTTCCTGCCCAATTATTTTTGTGCGTTCCAAGACTTTTGGATCTTAGGCCTAAGTGTTCTCAAATGTGAAAATACCTATACTTAGCCATTTTTTACCCACATACCATTGTAAACATTCTCCAATACTCATCCAAACACTTAGCCAAATATTTTACTCGTAAACTCAAGTCTCAAAACCCTCTCCGGATCTAAGGATTTCCTCTCAAGCTTCAAGTCTCCATCCCCAATCTTCATCAAGTTCATCTCCAAAACTAAGATATGTGATTTCTTTCATGGGTTCCTTTCACCCATGATATCCAAGCTCTCTTTACTCAAAATTGCATGATTTAAAGTTGATCTATTCATGGGTTTTATCTATTATAAAAATTATTGCACACTATGTTGGAGTTCATGAAATTGTGACTATTTTACCATGTTTTGAGCTATGAATCTAAGGTCTATTGTAAGATTTGATGAAGGGTCTTGATGTATCTTGCTTGAGGATGTTACCAAGTATCTATTGAAGGTTTTACATAGAATTTACTAGCATGATTTCACTCTTGATTTGTATGGTTTTATACTAGCACTACACACCCTCTAAGTGTTTGATAAAATATCCAATTATGGCTTACTAAGGAGTTGAGGTCTCAATGCTTGTCTTACGAGTTGAACAACTCTATGATGATGAAATGATGATAGAATGATGATGAAATGATGATGAAATGCATATATGTCTATGATGATAGAATGATGATGAAATGCATATTTGTCTGTGATGATAGAATGATGATGAAATGAGAACAGAATGATGATGAAATGATGATGAAATGTATGTATGGATATGATGACTATATGATGATGAGATAGATTAATGTATGAATGAAATTATTCAATATAGTGTTGGCTTGTGACCATGCCCTATTCGGGGGTCGTCCGCCAGGTAATCGTGTTCGTACATTGGTAACCTATCTGGGAGTTTGTACTCCAATTACCACGAGTGGTAGGATGCGACTATCCATCAACCTTGTTGGGGGTTTGTACCCATCAACCTATCGGGGGGTTTGTACTCCAGTCACCATGAGTGGTAGGGTGTGAGTATCCATCAACCATGTTGGGGGTTTGTACCTATCAACCCGTTGGTGGGTTTGTATCTCAACAACCTCATGAAGAGGTTCGTACCTCATGCGCCTCTCCAAATGGGTGCTAGGCCTTGGATTGCACTAAGAAATGGTCACTCCCTCCACATATGTTACGTTCTATGAAAGTATAATTTGATTCAAGCATTTTCCATTCATGACATATTGTCATATGCTCATCTATTGCCTAATTAAGCATTTCGATTATAATGTCTATCTATTGTTGCATTGTATCCTACATACTTAGTACATTCAAACGTACTAACGCATACTCTATGCCTACGTGATGTCATCATGTAGGAACCGGTGTACCACTTGATCATCCTCCTCCTCCACGTGGCTACTACGACTTCTATCAAGCTTGTTGGTGAGCCCTCTATTCTAGGGATGTTACTTATGATCTCTTGCTATGTATTAAGACTTTCTCTCTTGACTTATGTATTGGCTATAAGGGTGAGCCCGGTTGCTTATCTTGGTCCCCGCTCTTATCTATGTAGTAAATGTGTTGTTGTACATGCCATGTATCTATGCTATGAGTTTTGACTTTATTGACTCTTGTTGTTTATGATATGGAAGTTTACCCTTTAGTCCCAATTTCTCCTTGTTTATGCTTATTTCCTTAATGTCGTATTTTATTGTTTTCGCAACCAAGGATGTTAATGATATGCTACGAGGCTTGTTTTGGGTTCCTTCGAGTTTCCCATTCCCGGTCACGTCTAGGTCCTAGGCTTGGGTTGTGAAAAATCTAGTATCGGATTTTCCATCAGAGATTGAGAAGATGCGTCATGCGCACGATTCCATTCTAGGGGTATTTCGATAATTTCACCGGGCGTTATTAATAACTTCTTTACTTTTTTTTAGTTTTATTACTTTCTAAATATAAATCTTCATCTTATTCATATAATTACGCATCAAAATAATATTATATTTATTGCCTCTAATCATTGTTGAAGTTGTGGATTCATGATTTGAGATTGAACCTAGCATCATCTTTGACAATTTGAGCTCATGCATGCTTGTTATGGATTTATCATATTTACTTGCTCCTTCATCACTTTGAGATCACCCAAAATAAAAAATCCTAACTTAAGAATAAACGTCATGTTACAAACCCTTTATCATAAAAAATGGGCTGAAGAAAGAAAAAAATACTAAAGTCTAAAAAGTGATATTTCCTAAGTATATATCAACATAATTTTGTGGAACTATTGATCATTAAATATGAATGAATATACATGATCATTGCTCAATCATATTCAACATTATTTGAAACGCAAAAAAATTATAACAATCACATCCGAAAAGTAAGCAATTGGAAGCATGATGTCTTAACCAAATGAAAAATTAATCACAACCATTCATTAAGATCATAATCATGAGCATGAAATATTTATTTTGATGTTAATATTATTACTTATAATAAATTAATAACCAAAAAAAGATGAATTTAATTTTCAACTCTACGTTCTTCCTATAGCTTTCGTAGTTGACTAGATCATATGTAGCAAAAAGAAAAGAAACTGTCAAGATCCATAAATGAATAAATAATGGACAAATGAAAATCTAACTCCAAAGGTAAAAGTAAAATATTTTTTCAAAAAAAAAAATTGCTTAATAATTACGTGTGGCAATAGGTGATTAGCAGTTGATGCTTAGGCCAATTGATGAGACCTACTTGTACAAGAAGAAGAGATATTTTCAAATGAGTATTATTTTTCTTTTTCTATTCTATTCTATTCTCTCTCTCTATATATATATATAGATATAAAGAATCCTAAAATTAATTAATAGAAATCTAAAGTGATCAAAATTTTACCTAAAATAGTTAGAATTAATTGTTAGTTATTACTATTATTTTTCTATAAATATGTCATATTAAATAACTCAAATATAAGGAAAAAATAATTTACCATATTTAAATGGTTTCAAAGTCCTAATATGAGGGAAATAATGAAATTGCTATTTTAAATATTGAGAAATAGCACATGACTATTTGTTTTAAAGCCAAGTCTTAATAAAACATAATTTATTTTTTATTTTTTCCATTAAGAAAATAGTTATTATAATATATTTTCCATCAGAGATTGAGAAGATGCGTCATGCGCACGATTCCATTCTAAGGGTATTTCGATAATTTCACCAGACGTTATTAATAACTTCTTTACTTTTTTTTTAGTTTTATTACTTTCTAAATATAAATCTTCATCTTATTCATATAAGTAAGCATCAAAATAATATTATATTTATTGCCTCTAATCATTGTTGAAGTTGTGGATCATGATTTGAGATTGAACCTAGCATCATCTTTGACAATTTGAGCTCATGCATGCTTGTTATGAATTTATCATATTTACTTGCTCCTTCATCACTTTGAGATCACCCAAAATTAAAAATCCTAACTTAAGAATAAACGTCATGTTACAAACCCTTTATCATAAAAAATGGGCTGAAGAAAGAAAAAAATA
>JAABOM020057680.1:0-14831 GCA_011800125.2 Solanum clarkiae
ACAAAACATGCATACACTCGCCCCTCTTAAGCGCTAGACGCACAAATAGCCCATTAACGCGAGATTCAAACACTTTTGAAAACTTGCGCTAGTTTAAATAAATTATGTCATATTTCATTTGTATAGTATTAGTATGATAAGGTGTGGGGTGTTACAACATCGACAACATGAAAAGGCTAATAATATGACTGGCATGGTGCTATATACTACCACCAAGTCAAATAAAATTGTGAAACAATTAGAGAAAATATTTGTGAAGAAAATGGAGGAACCTTTTGATAGGTTGCTTTCTTCTAGGTAGGTTGTCATGGAAGAAAATAAAGCTTAGGACTCCTCAAATGCACCGCTAGATGAAATAACTGTTGGGGAAATTTGATAGGAACGAATGAAAAACCTGTTGATGGAGCCAATATAGGGAGCCAATCCTAGGAAATCCGACAATCAACATAGACATTTGATCCCCATCCAAGAAAATACATTTCTCCTCCTCTTTAGCCATGACTACAAAGAAAGTGAAGCTTGCTTTCATTGAAAGTAAAACTGTAAGAAAGTCTCACACGAGAGACGACTGAAAGAATTCTTGAAAAAAGCTCATGAACTTGGCACATTTTGTTGTACTGAAAAGGCAACAGTTATTTATAGTCCTTATCTAAATGAACCTATTGTAGTAACCAAATTATGAGATTGCAAATCAAATATTTTTACAAAGTTTAGGGATCTTCAAATGTTGGTTCAATCAAAAAATATGATGATAAAAGAAGAGTTCACCATGAAAAAAGATTGGAAAATAGAAGAACTGCAAAAGATAAAAAAAGAAATTACAAACAAGATGTATCAAGTGTTAAAGGTGAAAAGACATTCTGATTGACATACACCCTTACAATTTCAATAATTTGGCTTTGTTTATCACATAAATCAAATCATTGAGATTGTAAGGGTGAACGTCAATGAGAATGTCTTTCCCTTCAACACTCCATGCATCACATTTGTGATTTTCTTCCTTTATGCATTTCTTCCTCCATTGTTCCAATCCTTTGCATAGTGAACTCTTCCTGCGTCACCATATTTTTTTGTTGAAGCAACTCTACAATATTCCTAAACTTTATAAAATAACTAACTGCAACTTCATAATTTGTAAACACAACAAGTTCATTGTGGTAAGAACTACAGATGACCATAGTCATTTCAACATCATAAAATGGGCTAAGTTCATGAGCCTTGTTCAAGAACTCTTTCTATATTCTTTTCAGTTTTATTTTCAACCAAAGAAAACTTCACTTGCTTTCAATTTATGGCTTAAGAATAGGAGAAATGTGTTTATTTGGGAGGGGATCAAATGATGATGTTACTATTGTTACGTTATTCTTTGTCTAGAATTGGCACTTATTTATAAAAAAAATTTAGATTTGTTAATTTTTGAATAGTTTGACCTGGAGAATACTTAATTATCGATAGTCATGAATAGTTTGACCTAGAGAATACTTAATAGTCGGTAGTCATGAATGATTTGACCTGGAAGATACTAAATTGTTGGTAGTGATTATTTCTGCATGCAACTAAATGAGAAAGTATTAGATTCTATTTCTATGAGAAAGTTCAAGGTCTACGTACATTTTACTCTCTTTGAATTCCCCTTGTGGGACTTTATTGGGTATGTTGTTGTAACTAAATGCGAATGTATTAGATACTAAGTTGGACATTATCATCTTGAAATATATGTAGTTTATGATGTTAGTCTTGTCTTGATCAAAATTTTCAAGTCAAACTTTTCATATTAGGCAAATAAATTAAGAGGTTTAATCTAAATAAATAGCATTTACTAAATAAGGTCAACCAGTAAGAACAAGTATGTTTGGTTACTCATTTCAGTCATCAAGAAAATTTAATTATTTTTTCGTATATTTTAATTTATGTGAACAAAATTAAATATTAAACAAGCGAATATTTCAATTACTAACAATTTTTAAATATCAACTTTAATTATATTAAAAATTGAGTAAAAAGTGATCAATTTAATGATTAATCTTTTTTAAAAAAAGAAAGAGATATGAACTCTAAACGACCACGTGTATGACTTTAGTGGTTGTAACGCTTATGGAAGCATATTACTCCCTCCGTCCGATTTTATATGGCACCCTTTAATTTGGCATGGTGTTTAAGAAAAAAAAAGAAGAATTTTAAAACTTGTGATCTAAAATCATTCTTAGATATTTGTGTAACTGGGAATAATTTCATTAAGGGTAAAAGATGAATTTTAAAGATATTTGTGTAGCTGGGAATAATTTCATTAAGGGTAAAAGATGAATTTTAAAGGTAAATTTTTTCAATTAGAGTAAGGTGATATTGTTTTTGGGACGGACCAAACAGGAAAGGGTGTTACATAAAATGGGACAGAGGGAGTATAATTTTCTCCAATTTTGGTAGACAACATATTCGTACGAATTTTATGCTACTTTCAATTATATTAAAATAAATAAATCCTCCTTAAATTTATTTTTCCAATTGACTAATACTCACCACCATATTGCTCGACTCAAATTATACTCACCACCACAATTCATCGGTACTATATTCTAGTTTTGATGATATTAAGTTTAACGGTTAAAATGTCACAATTTAAACCTAATTAGTGAATTTTCTTTCTCCAAATCAGTTCTTAGTGCCAATTAATCATATTTCATTATCAATAAAAGAAAAGATCTTTGCTTTTAATTTAGGTAAGATTTAACCTCTTCATTACATGATTTTCCAGTCCATGTCTTGTCTTCCCCTTTTGTAATGACCTCAAAGATGATTTTTAGAAATTTTCAGAAAAATACCATTTCATCTCTCTCTATAGTTGTTCTGAGTCACATCTGTTCAAGTTGTGATTTTGGTTTTGAAGTTTTGTTAAAAGTTGTGAAATTTAGAAGTTCTCGAGTTTTGGAGGCTTTAAGTTGTCCAAACATCATTTTTGATACAATCCGAAACTATGAGTTTGTCACGACCCAAGACTAGGGTGTAGAAGTAACAGGAGAATGAGAAATTCGAAGGAACCTCAATCAAGCCTCTTAACATATCATTACACATCATTAGTCGCGAAATCAGTAAAACAATAGTGAGAGATAGTAAAGAGGAGATACATAGCAAAGGGACATCCATTATATCACAAAACATCAAAAGAGTTAAAGGGAGTCAATCTTATAGTATCATTACATAATTTGTCCAATAACACCTCTAAACATGAAAATTAGCGAGGACCAAGACAAGAAATCGGGCTCACTCTCATAGTCAAAGCATACAATTGAGAAAAAAGGGTCTACACACAGGAGGAGGAGGATTAAGTGGGGCTTTGATTACTACATGGTCACTTCATGTAGGCATAGAGTATGAGTTAATACATTTGAATATACTAAATATGTAGGTTGCAATGCAACAATAGATAGGCAACATAATCAAAATGCATAATAAGGCAATAAAGAAGGATATAGCAATATGACATGCATGAATGATACTTGAAGTAAAATATGCTTATACAGAACATATTAGATGTGTAGTAAGTGAACAACATCATGATGGATTGTCACACCCTATCATCCATGGTGATTGAGGTATCAATCCCTCAATTGGTTGATAGTGGTTACACCCCGCAATCCATGGTGATTGAGGTATCAACCCCTCAACTAGGTGTGGCCAACTTGCAATACTATAGATACTTTTCATGAAATCAACACATATATACCTTCCTTTCATCATCATAAAGTCATTCAAGTCATAGGTCATGCGATGGATCATTAATGGCTCAAGAACCCTAAACCGTACATTTTATCAAATACTTGGTGGGTGTGTAATGCTATTGTAAGACCGTACAATTAAAGAGTAAAATCATGCATCAAATCTTGAAGTAAATCAACCCTCTAACACTTGGCAATACCCTTATGTAATATACATTTAAATCCTACATCAAATATCAAGATAAATCTAAGATTCATAGATCGAAACATGCATAAACAGTCACACTTTTATGAAACCCCAATATAGCTCATAATCTAATTCATAATAGAAGACTCATAATTAAAATCAACTTAGAAACATGTGATTAAGGTGAAAAGGAAGCTTGGGCACCATGGGTGAAGTACCCAATGGTTGAAACCCACATACCTTGACTTTGGAGAATTACTTGATGAATATTGGAAATGGAGACTTGAAGCTTGATTGAAATCCTTAAGATCTGGATGAGTTTTGGCGCTTGAATATTTGGGATAAAATATTTGTCTAAGTGTTTGAGAGAGTACTGGGGAATGTCTTGCATGATATGAAGGTTAAATAAGGCTAAGTATAGGTGTTTCCATGCATGGGAAAACTTAGGCCCAAGACCTAAAAGTCTTGGACTGAACTTAAAAAAAAAACTGCACAAAATAACACTGCGGTGCGCCCCAACCGTGTCACGTTAGGGGCACACACAACTCACTAGAAATTGATTTTTAGGAAATTAGAATTATGATTTGATAGCTTTAAAATTGGGATTAGACTCATTCCCCACTCAATTTTGCCCCCTGATCAAGAATATGAAGCCAGATTTTTAATATCACGCACATATTTTGAGATATATAAAAATTACAATTCTGGGAACTTTTGAGGCACTTTTCGGGCACTTTTTGGAGTCGTTTCAATATCTCTTCCTTTGGGGACATTCGTCCCCAAATGTAAAAGAAACATATATGAGCAGAGTATCATGAAGAAATAAGCCCCAACAAGAATACAATAATGCACTTCAACATCATTTCAAAATCTCAACATAAGTGTTAAAATCACCATAAATATGTCAACATAAACATGTATGCATGCAATGACATAAAGGGTTGATACATGAGACATGAAATCACATAGAAGACTTAGAATTAGTACCTTAGGCTTGAGTAGAATGAAATAGATAAGGATATAGCTTTTGTATATCTGCCCCAGCCTCCCATGTAGCAATTTCGACTTGTTGATTCCCCCAAAGGACCTTAATGGAAACAACATACTTGTTCCTTAACCTCTTCACTTTTCTATCCAAGATCTCTACTGGAACTTCTTCATAAGTCAAGTTGTCTTCAACACACCCACAACATCCAATTGGACAGTAACATTCGGGTCACCCACACACTTCCTCAACAGAGACACATGGAAGACTGGATGGACCAAATACATTTCACTAGGCAACTCCAACTCATAGGCCACCTTACCAATCCTCCTTAACACCTTATAAGGACCCATAAACCTTGGACTCAATTTACCCTTCTTACCAAAATAAACCACACCCTTTATGGGCGATACCTTCAAATAGACCCAATACCAACTTTAAATTCAAGCTCCCTTCTCCTCACATCGGCATGGACTTTTGATGACTTTGGGATATTTTCAACCTTTGTGTAATCAGCATGACCTTCTCCATAGCCTCTATAACCATATTCGAACCTAATAATGCCACTTCAAACCACCTAACTTGTGAACTACAATGCCTACCATAGAGGGCCTCAAGAGGAGTCATACCAATGCTAGAATGATAGCTATTGTTATACAAAAACTCAAGCAATGGAAGTTAATCATCCTAACTACCCTTAAACTTCAAAATAAAAGCTCTGATAATATCCTCAAGAGTTTGGATAGTTATTTCGGCTTGCCCATCCGTTTGAGGGTGAAAGGTCATACTAAGCTTTACCTTGGTTCTAAGATCTCTTTAGAAGGACCTCCAAAAGTGTGAAGTGAATTAAGCACCACGGTCCAATGTGACAGACAAGGGCACCCCATGCAATCTCACTAACTCATGAATGTATAATTTAGCATAGTCTTCGGCCCCATAAGTAGTCTTAACAGGTAGAAAATGAGCCGACTTTGTCATTCTATCAATCACCACCCAAATCAAATCAAAACCCTTTCTAGTCTTAGGCAACCCAACCATAAAATCCATGTTATTTTCCTCTAACTTCCAAGTAGGAATCTCTATATCTTGGGTTAGGCCACCCGACCTTTGATGCTCAGCTTTGACTTGTCGGCAACTATGACAACCGGATATAAATTTGGAAATATCTTTCTTCATACCTCCCTACCAAAACATATCCTTCAAATCCTTGCACATGTTTATAGAACCGGGGTGAATAGAATAGAAAGAATTATGAGCCTCATCAACAATCTACTCTCTCAGGTCATCAATACAAGGTACATACAACCTACCTTGGTACCTAAGGGAACCATCTCCCCCTTGGGAGAAAACGTCCATCTTTCCCTCTCTCACTAAAGCCTTATATTCTAACAAGGAGGAGTCAAAATCTTACTTTGCTTTTACCTCATCAACCAAGGAAGATTTTAAACCATCAGTAACAACAATACCACCATTATCAACCTCTTCCAACCTAACTCCACAATCTAGACAACTGATGAACCTCCCTAGCCACCTCTTTGTACCCATCATCAATATATGCTAAGCTACCCATAGACTCCCTACTCAAAGTATCCGCCACAACATTAGCCTTACTAGGATGATAATGCATACTCATATCATAATCCTTAAGAAGTTCTGACCATCTTTGTTGTCTCAAGTTGAGATCTTTTTGAGTGAACACATAATGGATACTCTTATGATCGGTGAACACATCAACATGCACTCCATACAAATAATAATGCCAAATTTTCAAAGCAAAAACCATGGTAGCCAATTCAAGATCATGAGTAGGATAATTCTTTTCATGCACTTTGAGTTGCCTAGAAACATAAGCTATCACTTTACCATTTTGCATCAAAACACAACCTAAACCAATTTGGGAAGCATCACCAATACACAACAAACTCTTCCAACACTTTCGATAGAGACAAGATAGGCACAAAGATAAGCTTATCCTTCAAGGTTTTAAAACTCCTTTCATACTCACCAGTCCGTACAAATTTAGCCTTATTTTGAGTCAACTTAGTCATGGGAGAAGCAATAAAAGACAACTCATTCACAAACCTCCAGTAGTAACCCGCTAGGCCCGAGAAGCTTATAATGTCCGATGGGGTCAATAGTCTAGGTCAATTTTTAATCACATTCGTCCTTTTAGGATCCACATTTACACCATCCCCCAACACCACATGACCTAGAACAGCAACCTCTTTCAACTAAAATTCATATTTCTCATACGTAGCATACAACTTATCTTCTATCAAACTTTGTAGCACTACTCTCAAATGAGCCACATACTCGTCCTCACTATGGAAATAGTTTAAAATATCATCAATGAAGACCACCACCAACAAATCAGGGTAGGGTTTAAAGATCCTATTCATTAGATCCATGATGATAGCTAGTGCATTAGTCAACTTGAAAGACATAACCACAAATTCACAATGACCATACCTAGTTCAGAAGGCCATCTTCAGAATGTCACACTCCCTCACCTTCACTTGATGATACCCGAATCAAAGATCAATCTTAGAGAAGTAATTAACCCCTTGAACTTGGTCAAACAAATCATCAATCCTAAGGATAGGGTACTTATTCTTGATGGTCACCCTATTAAGTTGTTGTTAGTCAATACACATTCTAAGAGATCAATTTTCTTCTTCACAAACAACACTGGTGCACCCCAAAGTTATTGTCTAGGCCTAATAAAACTCTTCTCCAACAAGTCCCTCAATTGCTCCTTCAACTCCTTTAACTCCGCCGGGGCCATACGGTAAGGGAGAATAGAAATGGGTTAAGTATCGGGAAGGAGGTCTATACCCAAGTCTATTTCCCTTTAGGGAGGAACACTGGTAAAGTCATTTGGAAAGACATCAAGAAACTCATTTACCACCAGAAATGACTCTATATGAAGGACTTTGGACTCAACATCCCTAACCCACACAAGATGATAGAGACACCCCTTAGAGATCAACTTTTGAGCTTTAATGCAAGAGATAAACCTACCCTTGTCCACCACATCATGACTTTTCCACTCAAGGATGAATTCATTTGGGAACTAGAATTTGACACTATGGGTTATACAATCAATAGAGGCACAATATGCATGCAACCAATCTATCTTAAGAATAACATCAAAATTAACCATATCCAACTCAATAAGATCACAAGGCCATATTTTATGTAGGATGCAAATGGGATAATTTCTATAGACCATTTCAGGAATAATAGATACACCAATGGGAGTAAGCACCTCATAAGACTCACACAATAATTCTGGTTCAACTTTAAACTTTTTGGCAATAAGAGGAGTAACAAAAGAAAGAGTGGCACCCGAGAGTATCAATGCATATACATCAAAATCAAAGACTTTTAACATACTAGTGATGAAAACAAACACCTCATCAACCCCTTGCATCCCTTGGAGTGCATAGAACCGATAGTGCCTTGGGGTACTTCTTTGTTGGCCTCCTTTCCCCAAAGGAACCGCATTAGCATCCCGACCTTGTAGACAAATATCCTTACCCTTGTTTTGATTACGAGGATAATCAACCTTCTTGTGACCCACTTCTCTACAACTATAACAAGCATTAATGTCCCGCAGACATGGGCAACCCTGGCCTCTACCATATTTTGGACATATAGCAATAGGCCCCGCACCACTATCACATTGGGCCCTTGGGTTGTCATTAGCAAACCTCCTATTAGGAGCATGAGAAGATCCTTGGCCTTGATGCAACTGGCCACCCTTGGGAATTTGGAACTTACCATTAAAATAAGCCCTCTTTGCCTTATGCCCCTCCCCTTCTTCAATTTCTACCCCTCCAATTATTCGGCATAAGTCATCAAGTGGGACAAATCCACGTCACCAATCAACATAACAGCCCGACACTCCTCATTCAATAAATCAGAAACACCCATCACAAATAATTCATTCTAGATCTTGGGTCGGCAACCAAGTGTGGAGCATATTTTGAGAGTTGGTTAAACTTGAGGCCATACTCCCTCGCACTCAAAGATCCTTACTTCAAATTCATGAACTCTATCACTTTGGCCTCCCTAAGCTCAACAGAAAATAACCAGTTGAGGAAGTATGCCTTAAACTCCTTCATAGAACCATATTGTTGTTCCCCTTCTCCTCCTTCCATTGACTATACTATATTTGAACCATCCCTTTGAGTTGGTAAGCCACCAACTCCGCTTTCTCTTTTGAACTCATACCTATAATGGAAAACACCTTATATACCTCATCAATAAATTCTTGGGGGTCCTCGTGCACCTTAGACGCATTGAACTTCGGTGGGTTTATCCTCACAAAATCCCTTACCCAAGATGCCAGAGTAGGAGCATGAGGGGCTTGGGCCCCTTGGTTGACTTGATTAGCCATGACTTGAGCTAGCAAAATGAGAGCATCCCGAAGCTCCCCATGAGCCGGTTGTTCCTCGGTGTGCAGGCCCTTTTTCTCTTGTGTTAGGCATGATCTAGCATAGCAAAGAACAATCGGGGAGGCACCTTACCTTAACTTGTATAGCACGACATAGCGTAAGAAGAAGGGAAATATTTTTAAAATGTGTTGTAGCCTCTTACTCATAGTTATGATGCACAACACAACCATAAACAAGACTTTAATCAATGCGGAGGGCTAAATGCCAAGGGCCATTAACAACCTAGTGCTATGATACCAAGTTTTTCATGAACCAAGCCTAGGTCCTAGAGGTAACATGGCGAATGGGAACCCAAAGGGACCCCAATCAAGCCTCTTAATATATCATTATACATTCTTGGTTGCAGAAGCAATAAAACAACAATAAGAGATAGTAAAGGGGGGATACGGGGCTAAGGGATATGCCTTATATCACAAAACATCAAAAGAGTCAAAGAGAGTCAAGCTTATAGCATCATTGCATAACTTATCCAACAATACCTCTAAACATAAAACTTAGCGGGGGCCAAGATAAGCAACAGGGATCACCCTCATAGTTAAAGCATACAATAAAGAAAAGAGGGTCTATACATAGTATAAATCAAGAGAAATATGTCCTCAAAGTGGAGGATTCACCAACTTGCTTTAAGAGATAGCGCACTAGCCACATGGAGGATGAGCATGATCAAGTGGGCCCCCAATTCATACATGGTAACATCACGTAGGCGTAGAGAATGAGTTAGATTGTTTGAATGTACTGAGTATGTAGGCTGCAATGCAACAACAGATAAACAACATAGTAAAAATGCATAATAAAGCAATAAATGAGGATATAGCAATATGACATTCATGAATGATACTTGAGGTAAAATATGCTTATATAGAATATATTATATGTGTAGTAAGAGACCAACATCATGATGGATTTTCCCACCCTACCATCTATGGTGATTGAGGTATTAGTTCCTCAATTGGATTATGGTAGTTACACCCCGCCATCCATGGTGAATTAGGGATCAACCCCTCAATTTGTTGATGGTGGTTATACCTAGCCATCCATGGTGATTGAGACCTAGCACCCCCTCCACTAGGTATAGTCAACTTACAACAATATAGATACTTTTCATGAAATCAATATATATCTACCTTCCTTTCATCATCATAAAGTAGTTCAAGTCATAGGTCATGCAATGAATCATTAATAGATCAAAAACTCTAAACCGAACATTTTATCAAATACTTGGTGGATGTATAATACTGGTGTAAAACCACGCAATTAAAGAGTGAAATCATGCAAGAAATCTTGAAGTAAATCAACCCACCAACATTTGGTATTACCCTCATGCAATATACATTAAAATCCTTCATCAAATCTCAAGATAGATCTAAGATTCATAGCTCAAACTTACATAAACTGTCACACTTTTACAAAACTCCAACATAGCTCATAATCTAATTCATAATAGAAGATTCATAAGTAAAATCAACTTTAAAATATGTGATTTATGTAAAAATGAAGCTTGGACAACAAGGGTGAAAGGACTCAATGGTTGAAACCCACATACCTTGACTTTGAAGAATTACTTGATGAAGATTGGAAATGGATACTTGAAGCTTGAGTGAAATCCTTAAGATCTGGATGAGTTTTGGCACTTGAATTTTTGGGGCGAAATATTTATCTATGTATTTGAGACAGTATTGGAGAATGTCTTGTATGATATGAAGGTGAAATATGGCTAAGTAGAGGTGTTTTCATGCATGGGAAGACTTAGGCCCAAAACCCAAAAGTCTTGGACCGAACTAAGAAAAATTGCACAAAATAACACTGTGGCGCGCCCCAGCCGTGTCGCGTTAGGGGCGCACACAGCTCACTAGAAATCGATTTTTGAAAAATTGAAATTGTGATTAGATTACTCTAAAATCATGGTTAGGCCCATTTCCCACTCAATGTTGTCCCCTAATCTAGAATATGAAGTCAACTTTTCAATATCACGCACAGATTTTGAGGTATATGAAAATTACGTTTTTGGGCACTTCCAAGCACATTTTCGGGTCGTTTTAGAGTCATAGATTGGAATTCATTTCGTCGAATCCATAATAAAGAATTTGGATTAGGAGTGTCATCCTTTTTTGCTTTTGAGTTATTTCGTGAAATTGAGGCCTTAAGTATAAAGATTAAATTATTTTAGATCAAGAGTTGACTTTGGTCAATAGACAGAGTTCGAACACTCAGAATGAATTTTTGACAATTTTGTTAAATTTAATAGGTAATTTTAGGCTTAGAAAGAGTTTGCCTACTTTTTGAAGGTACCAAGGGCATTTTGGTCATTTGAGCATTAAATTAATATTGTTGCGACTAGACAAATTTTGGATTAGAGAGACCTTAAATCTATGTTCCAATGATTTCTTTGAGTCCATAACATCAAATTTAGTGAGATAAAATCTAACATTCATGTGTGTGAACTTTTGAACGAATCCCAAGGGTCCATTCAAAATTTTGAGTGATTATTGATTTTGCTGAAGTGTGATGCTAGTACACACTTCGTGTTTGCGGAACATATATTGCATTTGTGAAGGGTAAGATACTAGAAATTCTATGTTCGTGAAGACTCAACTGTGATAACAAATGGTAAGATTTTTAACTTCCACATTTGTAGGAGCCTTATTATGTCTGTGGAGGGTCAGTTTGATCCTCTTCACGTTCATAGAGGAAAGGAGCGGCATTTTGGACTTTAAAATGAGCAATCTGTCTGCATTTTTTAGAAGGGGGTCACAATCACGAAGGACTCCTGGTAGTGACTTAACCTTTTTAAAATCGAGAATGATCCCATTTTTGAAATCTAGAGTATGGGCTAGACTATTTTTAAGAGGTTGTTCAAGTTTTGTTAAGTAATCTTGACTCCAAATTTTGATTACACACTAATTGTTTCATCATTTTTAACTTTAATTCTAGGTTTTCAACTTTAAAGTTTATGAATTTTCTCAAGAATATGAATTGTTAATAAATTGATGATTATGAACTGATTTCAACTCTATTTTTGAAATTGTTCCACTGCAAATTTCCAAATGCTTTAGCATATTTATATATTAATTTTTAGATTTCTCTCTACCTTCTAAGAAATGGATTTTTGGATTGTTTCGGACCCGATCTTCAAAATTAATGAATTTGGTGTCCTTGTTCTTGTATTCTTATTGCGATCTTAAAGTTGAATAGATTATATTGATTTAGAGGTCCTGTGAAAAGGGAAGGCTCAAGTTTTGAAGTAACTGTTTGGTTAAATTGAGGCAAATTAATTTCTAACCCTTAGTTGAGCATGTAAAATAATGTGTTTCCTTGTTATGTGTGTAGAGGAGTAATAGAGATTTGGTTATGAGGTGAATTACTTAAATATTTTGTTTAATTGATAAGAAGGGATAATAATAAGGTGCAACTTGATGACATATGTTGATGTGTTCCATGATGTAGATGATTTGATGATGATATTAACTCAATAGTGAAAAATATGTTGTGATTGTTAGATGTGAGTTGCTTATTAGTATGGACACCATTATATTATCATGAATAGCATGAGAATGCCTATTTGCGTTGGTTCTAAAACACTAATAAGAGATTTATGGTTATATTATGCCAAAGGGAAATGATTCCGACGAGTTATGTTTATAGCAAAGGTAAATGGTCTCAACGAGTTATATTTATGTCGAAAGGAAATAGTTCTTGAAGAGTTTGTGTTTATGTCAAAGGAAAATGTCTCAGGAGGATACGTGGACCATGTGAGTCCCCAGTTACAGCCTAAGTCTTAGTGGATGTGTTTCATAGGACAAACAGTAATAACTTTACTTGATACATCATTGCGTAGCATTGTACATCATTTATCTTTTGTGGATGTACATACTCTCATTCTAACCTTGTTAATTGATGAACTTGATCTGTTTATCCTATTTTATTGGTGATTTATTATTGACCTATGTCCTGAGTGAATTGTAAATTGTCAGGTTAGCTGATTCTCATGTAGGTTGTAGTTACGGAGATTCGGTTGGGTGATAGAAGTACACATGTTCTTCGTTGTTTTACGTTGTGTTCGTAGTTTGGTTGTTGAGTTCTGCGTTGTTGGGTATTCACTCCTTGCTTCTACACTTGTATATGTTACGAGCTCGGATCCTATTGATTATCCTTCTTCTATTCTTAATCCAAGGCTTTCTATCGAGACTTGAGAGGTAGTTGTTTGTCATCTCAATGGACTATCATGTTCCTTTATTATGTTCTTGTTCTATTTGAAAAACAATGACATGAAGAATTGTATCTATTTTTGTGCTTATAGTAGATTAATGGCTTGTACAGATAACACCGAATGTTAGATCATTTAGTCATTTTTGTATTTAGATCATTTTAGTTTTCATTTCCACTGTAGCTCCACATATATTTGTATGATCGAGTTTTAGGCTGACTTGCCTGAGGGATGAGGCAAGTGTCATCACACTTGTATCTAGATCGTGAAATCCTTAATAACACTATAAGAAAGTCTATAAGTATTAGAAATGATGGAAGAACGAACAATGACTACATTAGGGGTGTCAAGTAGGCGAGTTGGGTTGAAATTGAAAATGTTAAAATGGTTTGGGATAGAAATTGGGTTGGGCTATGACCATCCCAAACATACTTTGGGCTCAAACAGGTTGGATTTAAATGGGCTAAAATTCGAATTGGGTCATGACCCACCAATTTGACCCACTCAATCTAAATAATTTTAACATATTATTATTATTATTTATTTTTAATCATAATTTGAATTTCAACTCAATAAATAAAATAAAAAGTTACAAACTGATAGATAAATGATAGAAAATATTAAATAGATAGAAAATATACATTACATCAATGCAAATTAAGAGTCTTAGAACGCGTTGAAATTGAGGACTAAATTTTGCTCAATTGAGGATTCTTTTGATATGGGTTGAAACTTGAATGGATTGGGATTGAACTCACTTAAAATTATCCTAAGTCCAACCCCTAAAATATTAGGTGGGTTTATCTACATTTGGACTCATTTTGACACCCTTAGACTACATATATAATTTAAGAGTTAAGTTTGGTGCACTATCAGTGTAACAGATGCCCATGCATGAAGTTTACTCACATTTATGACACTCAACTCTATTGTTCGCATTAGCTCCAACAACAATTTTATATAACCAAGAATACAAATTAGGTGATTTCTTAAAATAAGATTACTAAAATAAGTTCGTGATTACAAAACAAATTTTAAAACAATACAATAGATTTTTGTGACATAGGTTGTCTAATTTTTGTTTGTTAGTATATCGCATTTACAAGTACATATTTTTTTTCTAAGTTGATTACCAGTCCATTTTGTTTTCATTTATTATATTGTATTATTTTCTATGTCACATATTTTTTTTCCATCAATCTCGAATGGAGCCAAAGATTCACTATTTTTTGGCTTTGGGGTATGATGGAATAAAGCAAAATGACTCTTTAAACTGTCTGCG
>JAABOM020057681.1:0-14829 GCA_011800125.2 Solanum clarkiae
AGCTAGCATAATTTAGGAAAGTTAAATAGCTAATCTAAACTTATAATTTTTAAAAAAGAAAAAAATATAGTTTATTAAAATCTAAAAAAAAACAATCATATTTCTGTATATTTTAGAAATAAATTAAAACATACTTATCTAAAAATGTCATTCTATTTTTGTAATTTTCAAATATTTTAAACAAACCTACTATAAATAAGGTTAAAATAAAAATATCAATTTAGAAAAAAACATAAATAAATATTTAAGTACTAAAAAGGTAGAAAATTAGGTTTGGTCAAAAATTTACTATCTACAGTTTGCCCCTCTTTGACTGAAAACACGAAGAGTTTGCAGATAAAGAAGTAGAGAACATGACAAGTTTTGACCAGACTCTTACTTGGGAGGAAAAGGATGCGATCGAGTCTTGGTCTGGACAACCTACATATACCCGGTCATAAGGGAATCAGGTCGCATGTAGTTCAAGGAGGTGAAATGAGGAGTTGAAAGTAAGGTGAGGTCTGTCGAGGCTCCAGTTCACAGCTCCTAATTTACATATAAATGAAAGACAAAAACTAAAAGAAAAACAATGACAAGATCCTATATATATAGCTACCCTTGAATCATCTCGGGCTTTCATGTCTTCTCAAATGGTGGGATGTCATCTCATATTAACTTGAAAGTTAGCTTATTTCCCAGGTACGCTTCAGCCACTCGATGTTGGAGACTTTCCTTGTCTTCAAGACCAGCTCTTACTATTTGAATTAAAAATTAGCTTCAAAGTTGACGATGCCTTGCTTTATAGACACGATCTTGAGCTTGACATGGGAATTGACCTTGTTTTGCAACTAGATTCCTGAAATAGAAACACACAAAAAAATAGCACAAAAGTTTTACCCCAGTTTATAGAAAAGAAAATTTTGTGAGCATGAAAGAAAGAGAATGCTTAGCTTTGAATCAAGGTTTTGGATGACTTGAGTTTCATTGCAATGCATTCTTCATATGCTTGTGACTTTTTAAAGTAACTCCATTGATTGTGAAGATCCACTTAAATTGGTTCCTTCTGGGCCGATCATCTAAGAAGATCCTACTAGTCTAAATCTCATTATCTAGGAGGATCCTGCTACACTAAGTATCATTATCTAGGAGGGTCCTAATCCCATTATCCAGGAGGGTCTTGCTAATCTAAATCCTAATATCCAGGAGGGTCCTGCTACACTAAGTCTCATTATCCAGGAGGGTCCTACTACACTAAGTCCCATTATCCAGAAGGGTCCTGCTACACTAAGTCTCATTATCCATTATCCAGGAGGGTCCTCATTCCATTATCCAAGAGGGTCCTGCTACCATTATCCAAGAGGGTCCTGATCCCATTATCCAGGAGGGTCCTGCTACACTAAGTCTCATTATCCATTATCTAGGAGGGTCCTCATCCCATTATCTAGGAGGGGCCTGCTACACTAAGTCCTATTATCCAGGAAGGTCCTAATTCCATTATCCAGGAGGGTCCTAATTCTATTATCCAGGAGGGTCCTGCTAATCTAAGTCACATTATCCAAGAGGATCCTGCTATATTAAGTCCCATTATCCAGGAGGGTCCTGCTACATTAAATTTTATCAACACGAATAATTTTTTTCCCCAGTTTAGATTAGGAGAGAGAGAAAAAAAGAAAGAAAAAAATGTGAGTGTTAAACGTATACTATTTTCGAGACATAGAGAATCTTGTTTTCCTATGTGACCATGCTCCTCAATGTTATGCAAAGTTAACCAATTTCATCGCAATTGAGTGAGACAAACTAGTATAGTAACATTGTCATTTTATTCTCCATAATTTAGATCAAGTACATAGGATTCTGAACCATCCAACTGAGTGCAACTTATATTCTCGTTTCAAAGAAAATTTTCAAATTCTTAAGTGTGGTGATTGGTTCGCGGTCTTGACTTCTGACAGCGATCGCTTTAATACTCGTCATTTTGATCTTTTCCTCCAGGTTATTAATGCCCCGCGTTGGCTGATTGCTGACTGAACTATATATGATTATCCAGAGTGACTGTGCTTTTTAATCGAATACACACCTTCGTTTCGTGATCAACTATTCATGCTTCCATTAAACCACTGTGTCGAAATTTCAAGACCTGTTGCTAAATGACAACTCATAGGCATTTCTCCTTAATCTGAACTTTGTCAATTGGCTTGATGCTTCACTTTATGCAATTAGAAAGTTGGTAGCAAGTCTGGAGATACTTTATCCTTTATCTCCTGCCTTTTTTTATATGAATTCAACCGAAGGACTTAAGAGAAAAAGAAAAATAAAAAGAAGAAGAAAAGAGAAAAAAAGAAGAAAGAAAGAAAAAAATGATGAAAACAAAGAAATAAAAAAGAAGATTCATTGAGATGGATCACTTTTGGAGCAAGGAAGGAAGTGGAGAACTTATCTGAGTACAGTGACTGACTCTATCGATTATGACTTGCGCTAGTTAATTCGTTCAATCTATTCCTCCAAACTATTCACTGACACTTATTGATCATCAAATTTTGACCTTGAGTTCTTTACACCTCAATAGACCATAAAAAAATTGGAGACTTCATTCATCTTATGACACTCGCTAAGGTTTTCACCAATAAGACTCCCTCATTTTATCCTCTCAATCTTACCTTTGCCTTATAGTGCCCCTTAGGGTCTTCATTGATAAGACTCTCTCATTTTAATTCTCTCAGTCTCACCTCCGCCTTATGGTGCTCCTCAGGGTCTTCACCAATAAGACTCTCTCAATCTCATCTTCGCCTTATTGTGCCCTTTAGGGTTTTCACCAATAAGACTCTCTCATTTCTAGTTTGTTTATTTACTTTGTATTGTTGAAGAAGAATATCACCCCTTGCATCATTGTTTTATAACCATAATGTGCTTATGCTTGACATTTCAAAGGCTGATTTGAGGGTCTTTTCGATCATAATGTGTCTATTGGGTGAGGGCAGAAAGAAAGGATGTCATGAAGGCTCAGATGCATAGGGTTGAACTTCGACTCCAGGAATTGACTCAATAGACAGAAAGAAAAGGAACTTTTTCCCCAGTTTTCTAAACATGAAATTTTGGGAATTTTTATTTGGTCAGACCGAAACCTAGCTATAAGGTTGTCTGCATATCTTGTGAAACAAGAATCAGGTCAAACGTAGTTCAGTATGATGGATTTTTTTCTCTCTTTGTTCATTTCATTTTTTTTAATTTTTTGTTTTTTGGTTTTTTTTTGCTCTCCTTTTTCGATTTTCAAAGCAAGGTAAAGGAAACAAATTACACATCAACATGGATAGTAATGTGTGACCTAATATTTGGATTCAAAATATTTGGCTTTTCTCGTATCAACCTTAAAATGTCAATTATAACTTGAGATATTTAGAGAAATTAAATCATATATAATGTCTCTTCACAACATCGGCATTGACGGCTATTTCGGTCATTTCGCCTTCTATATATGTTAAATACAAAGCACTGTTTGGCAATACCTTCACTATAATGAATGGTCCTTGCTAGTTTGCAGAAAAGTTTTCCTTACGCTTGGCCTGGTGTGGTAGGATACGCCTCAATACTAATTGCCCCACTTCAAAATGCTTGGGGCATACCTTTTTATTATATGCTCATGTTATTCTCTTCTAGTACAGCTGAGCATGACACACTGCTGCCAATCGCTTCTCATCAATCAAGCTTAGTTGCTCCAATCATGTTTTGACCCATTCATTATCATTAATTTCGACCTCTACAATAGTTCTGAGGGATGGAATCTCAACTTCTGCAGATATAACCGCTTCAGTCCCATATACTAGCGAATAAGGAGTAGCACCCGTTGATGCACGAACTGTAGTACTATAACCCAATAATGCAAAAGGTAGTTTTTATGCCAACATCGAGAACCTTGCACCATTTTGTGGAGTACCTTTTTTTATTTTTGTTAGCAGCTTCTACAGCCCCATTTGCCTTCGGGCGATATGGGGTTGTATTTCGATGTTCGATCTTAATTGACGACACACCCATCCCATTAAATTACTGTGAAGATTAGCAGTATTATCTGTAATAATTATATTTGGGATACCAAACCGACATATAACATTACAATGAATAAAGTCCACTACAGCCTTTTTGGTCACAGACTTGAAAGTCATTGCTTCTACCCACTTTGTGAAATAATCGATTCCACTAAAATGAATATGTGGCCATTTGATGCTTCAGGTTCGATCGACCCAATCACATTTATTTCCCAAGCCACAAAAGGGCAAGGAGCAGACATTATATACAACTCTGAGGGTGGAGAATGTATCAAATCACTGTGTATTTGGCATTCATAGCACTTACAAAAAAATTGTATGGATTCCCGCTCCATGGTAAGCCAATAATAACCCGCTCGGAGTATTTTCTTTGCCAAGATGTACCCATTCATATGTGGCCCACAGACTCCTGAATGCACTTCAATCATGATGGCTGAAGCTTCTTTAGCATTTATACACCTTAGAAAACCCAAATCAAGGGTTCTCTTGTACAAGATCCCTCCACTTAAGAAGAAAACATTGGCTAGCCGTCGAATAGTTCTCTTTTGCTTACTAGTGGCGCCTATCGGATACTCTCCGAATTGAAGGTGTGCTTTGATGTCATGGAACCAAGGTTTTCCATCAAGTTCTTCCTCGAATACATTGCAATAAGAATGTTGGTCACGGATCTATATATATAGTAGGTCGATGTAAGATTTATCTGGATGACGGAGCATCGAGGATAGGATGGCCAAGGCATCAACAATCTCATCATGAGCCCTAGGAATGTATCTGAACTTCACTGAAATAAACTGCCGACAAAGCTCTTGCAAGCAACTTTGATATGGGATAAGCTTTGTATCAAGAGTTTGCCATTCTCCTTGAATTTGATGGACTAGTAAGTCAGAGTCTCCCAATACTAATAATTCTTGGACTCCCATGTCGATGGCTAACCTCAAGCCTAGGATACAAGCTCCATACTCTGCCATATTATTGGTACAATGAAATCTGAGTTGGGCTGTTACAGGATAATATTCCCCAAACTCATACATAAGAATGGCTCCTATCCCAGCTCATTTTTTGTTAGAGGCCCCATCAAAGAACAATGTCCACCCTAAGTTGTTATCGAGAATAAATTCATTGGCACATAATACCTCCTCGTCAATAAAATAAGTCTTAATGGACTCATATTCATCATCAATAGGGTTTTTTTTCTAATGATCTGCCAAGGCTTGGGCCTTCATCGATGTTCGTGTCACATAAATAATGTCAAATTTAGTGAGTAATATTTGCCATTTGGCAAGCCTACCCGTGGAAATGGGTTTTTGAAAGATGTATTTCAAGGGATCCATACGAGAAATGAGGTAAGTAGTGTAAGAATACAAGTAATGCTTCAACTTCTGGGCCATCCAAGTCAAGGCGTAACATGTCCTTTCAAGAAGAGTGTACTTTGACTCGTAAGTAGTAAACTTCTTGCTGAAGTAATATATAGCCTGCGCTTTCTTACCAGAAACATCATGCTGACCAAGTACACATCCAAAAAAATTATCCAACACTGACATATATAATATCAAAGGCCTACCCGGCTCATGAGGGACCAATATGGGCAGATTTGATAAGTATCTTTTAGTTCTATCAAATGCTTCTTGTCATTCCTCGGTCCATTTGACCATGGTTTAATAACTTGAAAATAGGCTCACAAGTTTGTGAGCTGAGCGATGAATCTACTATATAGTTTAACCGCCCTAGGAGGCTCATCACCTCAGTTTTGTTTTTTGGCGGTGGTAATTCCTGAATAGTTTTTATATTTGAAGGATCTAATTCAATACCTCATTGGCTAACTACGAACCCCAACAGCTTTCCTGATGGTACACCAAACACACATTTTGCTAGATTAAGCTTGAGATTATACCTGTGAAGCCTTTCAAAGAATTTTTGCAGGTCTTTGATATGGTCCGATTGCTTTTTTGATTTGATAATAACATCATCTATATAAACTTCTATTTCCCTATGCATCATGTCATTTAACATAGTAGTCATTTCCCTCATTAAGTTGCTCCTGCATTCTTTAACCCGAATGACATGACTCGATAACAATATGCACCCTATGATGTGATAAAATATGTCTTTTCAGCATCTTCCTCACCATAATAATTTGGTGATATCCGGCGTAACAATCCACAAATGATGTTAATTCATGCTTAGCATAATTGTCTAAAAAAATATGGATGTTGGGCAATGGAAAGTCATCTTTTGGACTTTCTTTGTTCAAATCGCGATAATCAACGCACATTTGAACTTTGCCATCTTTTTTAGAGATAGGGACAATATTGCTAACCATGAAGGATATTGAGCAACTCAAATGACCTTTGCCTCAGGTTGCTTGATAATTTTCTCTTTAATTATTACACTCATATCGGTCTTAAGATTTCTCAACTTTTGTTTAACCGAAGGAATTGTAGGGTCAGTTGGCAACTTGTGGATAACCATGTCAGTGCTCAACCCAGGTATATCATCATAAAACCACGCAAAAACATCTTTATGGTCAAGTAAAGCCTGAGTTATTTCTTTCTTTTGTTGCGGTTGAGCATGCATGCTTATCTTAGTCTCCCTAATATTTTCATGATCTCCTAGACTGATTGCCTCTATTTCGCTCATGTTAGGATTTGATTTATTCTCAAAATGTTCAAAATTCTTACTTACTTCTTTGGATTCTTCGTCTTCATCATATTTGACCTCTTGATTTATTATCTCAGGATTAGATTGGATTTTAAGATCTGACGAAAAATTCTGCGCGCATGTCATTTCACTAGAATCGATATAACTAGAACTATATAAAAGAAAAATAAATATATTAGGTAGAATTGGAAAACTAACCTAAATTTCATTAAAAAGGAAGATAAGAGGTCTCGAACAATAATATAGAAATTGAAACTACTATTCTTGGATAAACGAAAAAAAAACATAAAGACAAAGCAAGACAAACTACCAAGACCCCTTCTTAATAGGAAGAGGAATAGCCTCCCAATTATAAAGCTGCACATCAGGACCAATGGATTGTATGCCTGTGTTACTGGGTCCCTCCCAATCTCAATCATATCAATCTCAATAAATAAATTTTGAAAATAGCCGCTCAATTCCACATCTACATTCGATACTAACTTCGGCGAGGGTGGCTTAGAAGACTCAATTGTGTGGAATCTGACAAAGGATTCGTCGATGGGCGGTACTGGCCTAGCAAGTGACCATTCTCCCTTTTATCTCATTTTTGCTCCTCTTTTTATCTCCAGCTATGGGCGTGTACCCCAAGCCAAAAGTACCAGGGTTTTTGAATGGACTCAATGGATGAGCTATGCCTTGCAAGAAATCTCCTAAGAATTTTCTAGGTTCAAACCCATACCTTAACATTTCATTTATTATCATAACAGATGCAGTGGGTAGCTATGGCTTCGGAATGAGATTCCCCTCAAGGATATGTTCAACATCTACAACCTCACAAACTTGATAACCCAGTGTATTAGTCTCATCATTGGCTTCAATAAGGGGAATAGAAGAATCTTTATGGATAGATAGGTCTCCTTTCCCATGAATAATCACTTCTTGTCTATCATGTCCGAACTTGATCATTTGATGTAATGTAGATGTGGACTGCCCCGGCCTTATGTACCGGTGGTCTTCCCAACAACAAATTGTAGGATGCCTCAATGTTCAACGCTTGAAAATCTATTGCAAAGTCAATAGGGCCTATTATCAGTGTAAGGTCAATCTCACCAATAGCATCAGTTTTAGCCCCATCGAAAGCTCTAACAGATACATTATTAGGTTGCACCCTTTAAATACCGATATTTAATTTTTGTAAAGTTGACAGAGGGAAAATATTAGCACCAGAAGCTCCATCAATTAAAGCTTGAGTGACATAGGAATGCTCACACTTTACAGTTATATGAAGGCCCTGGTTGTGTCCAGTTCCTTCCACCGATAGCTCATCATTGGATAACATGATACTGTTTGCCTCAAAGATTCTGCTAGTAATTTTTGCCAGTTAACTTACAGTAACCTCCTTAGGAACATGTTCTTCATTCAAAATCTTCATTATAGCCTTACGATGTTCATCTAAGTGTAATAATAGAGACAACAAAGAGATCTGCACTGGTGTCTTCTTTAGCTGTTCCACGATGGAATAGTCTGGCAATTTCATATTTTTTAAGAATTTTTCTTCTTCCTCCTCAGAAACTAGGCCCTTAACTGGCGTTGGATCATTTCTTTTAGTCTTCCCTAACTCCGTCGGGGCAATGCATCTCCCTGAACGGGTTAACCCTCTTATTTCATCAACATCATCATTGATTTCCTCCCCTTTGTATGTCACAATTGTATGCTTATAATTCCAAGGAACAACCTTAAAGTTAGTCATTCGAAGTTAGGACACCAGCTTAATGATCACAGGTGAGGTAGGGGCCCCTTGCACAACGAAGATAGGCTTGTTTGTTCCCTTGGTAGCAATTAGCTTTGGTTCTTTCTGGCTTACCCAAGCATCGTCAGTAGGTCCTTTCACAACTAGGATGGGTGCGCTGGATGGACCTAGCCTTTCTGGCATCTCTTCCACATTCGAAGGTACTTCCTTTGTCAAATCAACCACATTTGTTGTGCTCTCTGCACCAGCTTTGACCTTAAAGATAGGCTTATATGGGATCACCATCTTCTCGGCACCATGGATCACTTCCAGCATGTTAGTTTCATTATGCACAGGCAATGGATTTTGATTGATGTTTGGACCCTCTAGACTTTGCACTATGATTTGATGTGTGTCAATCAGGTGTTAGATTGCCCTTTCTAAATGCCAACATTTTTCTATGTCGTTCCTGGGGCATCAGAATAATATGCACATCCTTAGAAATAATCCAAGTTTTGGGGGGGAGGATTCGGGACCTTTCTTTCAATAGGGCTCAGAACATTCAATGACCTTAATTTTTGGAATAAGCTGGCATATGATTCTCCAAAAGGAGTAAAGGCATCCTTAGATGCCTTCTCTTTTTTTGTGCACTGGTCTAGGATGAAAATCGGCTTTAGTAGTATTTTGGAAACTTTGTGGGGGTGGTGGTTGAATATGAGGAGTTGGCGCATGCCATTGTAGACAAGATGAGGGTTGAACATATGGTTGTGCATTGTAAATGGGATACTGTGGATGCGGAGTAGGATATGGTGAATTTTGAGAAGGAAAGTAGTGTTGTATGGGATTATAGTGGTTATGTACATTGGTCTTGGGCCCTGATACAATGGTATCCACATCTTCCTTCCTTCTTTTGCCTGCAAGATTTCCTGAGCCGTTCCGAAGCACTTGTGTAGTGGCTTTTAAAGCAGTTAGACTCACAATCTTTCCTAATTTGATGCCACTTTCTACCATTTTCCCAACCTTAATAACGTCAGCAAATGTTTTTCCAATGGCAGAAAGTAAGTAATGGAAGTAGTAACATTCTTGTGTTTGGAGAAAGACATCGATCATCTCTGACTCCTTCATTGGGAGTTTAACCCTAGCAGCTTGCTCCCTCATCTAATTGCATATTCACAAAAGTTTTCAGTAGTTCTTTTCCTTATGTTTGCCAGTAAGGTGCGGTCTAGAATGATGTCAATGTTGTATTGAAATTGTTGCACAAAACACCAAGCCAAATCATCCCAAGTATGCCAGTTGGCAATATCTTGGTCTATAAACCATTCCGATGCAATTCCTACTAGACTTTCTCCAAAATAATCCATGAGTAATTCCTTTTTGCCTCCATCACCCTTAGTTGATTGCAGTACCTTTTCAAATGGGAAATAGGGTCTCCATGGCCATTATACTTCTCAAACTTTGGGACCTTAAACCCAATAGGTAAGTGGACATTGGGAAACATGCACAAATCATTGAATGAGATACCTTTGTGGCCTCCTAATCCCTGCATGTCCCTCACACTTTATTCTAAACTTTTAATTTTTTATAGCCATTTCTTCATATTCCTCACTTTTGGTGGGTTTAGCAACCTCGACAGGGGAACTATGATGATAAGAGCTTGGAATTTCAAAAGTTAGCTCAGGGGCATGGCCCTGATCATTTTGAACCTGAGATGGGGGATCATCATTGGATTTTGGCATTGGCGTCGGCTGAGGGACTGTATTAGCCTGCGCTGGTAGCACGAAAAGAGGATTACTTATTATAAGAATAGCCATGAGGTGTACAGTGGATGTTCCAGTGGAGTTGAAAGTGTTAACCGGTAGGCCAAATCCAGTTGGATAAATTGGATTATTTGTTGGGACTGGGATAGGGGATGACATATTAGAACTCAAATATTCATGGATTGAAGATGGTAGAGCATGTCCATTCATCCAAGCTTCATACATCTCAGTTATTTGTTGTCTCAACATCCTTACTTCTTCTACTGCCACCTTTTCCGATAAAACCATCTGGTTTTCATCATGGTCCACCTCTTTTCCATCTTGGCAGGGTATTTTCTCTTTCTCTTTTGACCTTGTATAGTATGGATGTGATGCCAGCTTAACCGTGAACCAATCACTTTTAAATTATTTTTGTCCCTTTCTCTATCTCTCTTTCTCTCTCCCACACTCTCTCTATGAAGTAGCAAGCGGATTAGCATTAAAAGTCTCGCAGATTACGAACACATATTATACATTTTCCTTCTTACCTTGGGAGGCCTTATGTTTCATCGCAGCATATCTAGGCGTCTTTGTCCTCTTTTGTTACTATAATTGTTATCATTGTCAGTATAAAATATACATATACTTTTTAGAAGGTTTTGATGGAACACATTAGGTTGCCTACATATCATGCTAGTGTATGAATCAGATCTTTACGTCGCGGCGAAATTTTTTTCTTTTTTTTTAAAAAAAAATATATATTACATGTATATATATTCTTAAAGACAAGTTTTTAAGAAAATAAGACATGAAATGAGCACAACTTGAAATGTCTTTCAATAAATTTTAAGACACAAGAAACATCACTAAAAAAATTAAACTGGAATTTAAATAGACTGAACTAGATAAAAGGTGGAACAATGGATGAAATGAAACGACCCAAACTAACAGAATGCAACAAACCAAAATAAAAGATATTAGACTCATGCCCCAGGAACCAACCACATACATGCCTTCGACGTTCTCACTCACAGATCACGTGGTGTTACACGTCCTCCCACCTCCAAATATATATCCTGCAAGGAGGTTGTGAGATGCTAGAAATTTTGCATAATCCATCTCTTGGTAATCTAAACCCATTTGTGTAGCGCGGTCAGCCAGACGATGGACCTTTGCACGAAGCATCTTGCAAGTTTGACCCCACCCCCGTATCTGTTGGTCATGAGCGGCAATTACATCTTTGGCATATTTTTCTCGAGTTGAGGCTGACTCAAGTTCTTCTCGAAACTTTCCCCTCTCACGGATCCACTGGGACCTCTCTTGGTCAAAATCGGGCTAACCTTCGTGATCACGATCTCTTAGCTGTAGTTGTCGAGGTGCCACCAGTTCTGCTACTTATGTCCCCTTAATTGTTGCCAACTTAATCTGCCCTTGAAGCAAAACCTTCTTTTAGCTGCCTTAGACCTTTCTTCTTCGAGTTAGAGCAACTTCAGCATGCTCCAAGTCTGCTCTTAGTGTCTGATTAATGGCTAGGTAATCGTGCATGGCCAACTCGACCCTTATATTTATCTCTGATTCATGATCAATCAGTCCTTTTACAAATCTCTCCCGTCTAACTTGCAAAGATGGTTGTTTTTTGAACCAAACCAAGTATCTTGTGTGAACCTCTCCCCTATCACGCTCCCTAACCATAGTTTCAAGTCCCATGATGAGATAACCATCCCATATCTTTTGGACTAGTCCTTCAGAAGGGGTAGTCCCCGGTCCTATTTCAAACACAAACTCTTTCATTTCCTCAGTGACAGGGATTATTTGTCGTCTTCCCAACTAACATAGGACACGTAACCATACATATGGCTGGACACCCCTAATACCTATCAACAATAAGAAAGGGCGAACAGATGACATGTGTATGACCTTCGACCAAGGGAACCAAGGGAAGTTCCATGTGATCTTATCTGAAGTTAGCGAATGTAAATGCTCGATCCAAGCATTGAACCCTTCCGGACACTCGTACTCTTCCACCCTTTTAGCATGGCTTGTGATGTAATCGTTGCGATCCGGAACAAATCTTACACATTATGAGGCTGGAAGAGATGTTTTATTATCCATAGTTGCAATAATATGTTGCAACCTTCAAAGAATCCTTTTCCCTTCTGATAGGCTGTCAAGGCATGGTAAATATCGGCTAAGATCATCGGGAAGATAGTATGACCCTCTTTCTCAACCAATACGTTTACTACCCCAGCTAATTGGATGCTAATCTTTTTATTTCTCCTTGGAAAAATCATTGTTCCCAAAAAAGCCACCATAAAAGAAAAATGCCTATGGACTTTACATGTTTTGAAGCTTCCTTTATTGCATAGTTGTTTCCCAAATTGTTGGAACCCTTCCTCCTTTCCGTACCTATCATATAAAAACTGTAATGAGACCCAGCCTTTGTCCAAGGATTCCACCTTAGTTTTGCAGATGTTCATATGAAAGAAGAATTTGTTGATAGAGATGTTCCTCGGAGCCACAAGTTTCTGACGATGTAATTTTACCCCAAATCCAGTAAATCTCGCTATTTCCTCTAAGGTTGGGGTGAGTTCAAAATTTGAGAAACGAAACACATTATTTATGGGATCCCAAAAGGATGTTAGTGCTTCAATAAAGTCCCTCATAGGGTTTACTTGCATAATTCTGGTCAAGAAGCCCAAATACTTGAATATCTTCCCCTGCCCTGTCTGACCCATATCGTTCCACCATGCCCAAAGTAACATAGGAGTACAATCCACGACCTGAAGTGGTACATTTGCATCCCTTTTCCTCTTCTAACACTTTCCTTGAATCGATGGAGACATGTTGTACCTAGTGGGGAGAAGAGGGAAAGTCAGGGAATATCTAAACCTGCAAGACACCTAACTTAAAGACCACTTAGACTATTACTCAAGCAGATATGGAACGACAATGAAAATACTTTTAGGTCTAAGGATTTGGAGAGAAATAGGTAAGGACTCATTCCTACAGGGCGAATATTTTTGACTGTCGCTACCTGTCTTAAACAACCTAACTTAAAACACACTTTGATCAAGCCTAAAAAAATAATTTAGAAGCAATGACGCAATTTTCATGGTGACATTTTTTCTTCCTACTCTAAAAATAACTAAGTGTGCCTGATGATCTTATTTGAAAGTTGCCCACTTTGAAAAACTTTAATGGTGTATTTCAATGTCCGACACATTTTTAATGTTAAGATTATGTGAAAAAAATATTTAAATTAATTTCTATCATAAATTTTATACATTGATTAATTTACAAAATATCGCTATACTCCATTTATTGTTCCACTATTATTATTTTTTTATTTTTTATTTTTTATTATTATTTTTTATTATTATTATATTTTTTTTAAAAAAGGGAAGATTTGTAAAAAAAGGGCAATATATTTTAATTTGCATATGAAAATACCAAGCTCTTTAAACTATTGGTTTTGCAAAGGTAAATTATCAAAAAAAATTATTTTATTAAATTTGACGAGGTAGCCTAAAGCCGGTCAAAAACATAGGCCTTTCCAAAAAAATTGCAAATAACACATAAGATGCACATATAGGTTAAGTAAAAAGGGACACATGTCCTAGACCAATGATACAAATAGGTGGAGCCTAGTAAGAATACTCATGTATGTGTTTCAGTTGGACTAGGTCCAAATCTAATAGAAATAGGTGTCTAGACTGGCTTTTACTCAAGAGGATACTCGAGCCAGGGAGGGGCAATTTATCGATAGCAGCGCTATTTCGACTTCGTTGCTTGTCCAACTCTGCCTAATATGTGCAGCTAATAATTCTTCACTGGGTGCCAAGATACTCCAGTTTTATCTCAATTGAAAGTAGGATGCATAACTGCATTCTTGGCTACCCTATGCTTTCAGAGGCTCGGGGGAGGGGGGTGCGCGAGAGAAGACAGTTTATAAATCATTCAATAATATCACTATAATACAAGTGAGCAAATACCACATTAAGCCAACGAACACAATATATTAGAACAAGTATCAATCAATATAATAAAGCTCGAATTCTGAAAGGTCCCCAGCAGAGTCGCCAGTCTGTCACACCCCTATTTTTCCCCGCATGTGTAGGTTTTGAAAAATAAAGATTTGTTCCAATTGAAGTAACATTTTGAAAAGGGATTATATTTGTTATTTATTTCGAGTCGCCACTTGGAATTGAGTTTTGGTGTTCCACGTCACTTTATTTAAATTCCTAATCAAAAAGAAGTTGACTCTTTTATTATCGGTCAACGAATACAAATATTAGGTAAAGAATTCTGTTGATCGAAGGGAAGGTGTTAGGCACCCTCGAGTCCCGTGTTCTAGCACGGTTGCTTTTATCAACATATACTTGTTTTAATTATTTTCAGGATAAATTGTGTTTATGAACCTTAATTTGCTCTTTTTATTATTAAGATGGATTTTATGAGTCTCAACTTAGATGCATCACCGCATTCTTCATCTAGACATTAGAGGCATGATTATTTCTCTACATTTTAAGAATTTTTGTAATCAAATTTTAATCTAGATTAAAGAAAAAGTTGATTATTAAACTCATTTGGGTCATGGTGTGTCACTGCATCCTTGAAGGAAAGAATTAGCGACTCCACAAAGATATGCAACACATTCTTTATAGAGAATGAATTATTATTATTATTATTATTATTATTATTATTA
>JAABOM020057682.1:0-14828 GCA_011800125.2 Solanum clarkiae
AGTAGTAAGGTCTGCGTACATTCTACCCTCCCCAGACCCCACTTGTGGGATTTTACTGGGTATGTTGTTGTTGTTGTAAAAATCTGTTAAGGATAAGCACATTTAAGGCACAAAAGGTGGATGGGAAGAGCATTTTAGGTCCAAAGGTAGATGGAGGACACTTTTGTACCATTTTTAATACTTCGAAGGTATTTTAGGCTTTTTTCGTAATAAGTTTAATAGACATCATAATTTCTTTTATTCTCCGAACCTCAACCACATACCCCTTTAGGTCCTCATCTACTAGGATATCTACTCCTGAGTATAGGACTGAATATCAAATTTATTGGAAGACACTATGTAAGAAGGACAACCATTTGGAGAGAACGATGGAATTATATTTTCTTTTTAAAAATTGAAAATAACTAAAAGAGATCAAAAGAACGTGTTAATCAATGGATTCCTAATTATTAGCCCACATAATAAGTATCTCTAATAACTTTCATATCTACTTTCTTGAATTTAGTCTAAATATTTAAAAACTCATACGCAAATATGACAAGGAATACAATTGAAGAGAGAAGAAAATATAGTAATTGTATTAATTATCAATCATCTTTCAAAAACAAAATCCTTTTTTACCTCCTAAGTACATTAATTATCATAAAAAAACATAAAAGTTTTTTAATAAAAAAATAATTCTACTATGTTAAAACTTGTAATTAAATTATTATTTTGATAATTATTAAAACGTACATTTATTACTTGTAATATAGTGTCTTAAATACATATAGGTGTGAGTTATTCATTATGTATCCGCACATGATGTTTTATATAATTAGCTAATTCTATCTATCAATTAAAATTGGGTGAAAATCATTCTCACTCCAACTTTACTTTTAAAATCAACCCCCCCCCCCTCCCCCGGGGCCTCAGCTTCCCTTTTATTCTAACTAAAATTTTAAAATGCCTATTATACCATTTCACCTTCACTATCAATTTCTTTTGCTTCTTTAAAAATCACGATATTATCATTTTTTGATTTAATGTAATAATTTTCATATAAGCATAATCACTATTTTTTGAATTAATAAAGGTGAGAAAGATTAATCAAATATATAAGTTAATGATGTTCTATAATGAAATAAATTAGCATAATGAGAAAATGAACTTTTTTAATAATAATCAAAACTCTAATATTTAATTATGGAAGTGAAAATAGTAGAGAATAATAACTACATAAAAATATTTTAATGTATAAAATAAAAATAATTAAATTAATTAAGGTCAAATTTCTAAAGATTATGTCTATTTAGATTTTAAATTATTTTAAACTATAATTTATGAAATACTCTATTAATGTCAATCAAAACTTGTTTATTTATATAGACAATAGATTATCGTCCTTTTATATTGCTTGACTCTCATGGTAAAACCGTTTTTAAATTTATTGTCCACTTTATAAAATAAAATAAGTTCTTTAATATATTTTTTTTAATTTCTACTCTTATTATTAAATAATTGCATAAAGTAGTAAAAGTTAAATTTAAAGTTTAAAGCATTATTAATAATGTTAGTTAGTAAAGTACACCTCTAATTAATTTTTTTTAAGAGGTGTCATGTCAAGAAGGGTAAAGTAATATGAAATGCTTGGAGTAAGAGAGTGGAGAAAAAAATATATGCATATATATGCACATGCTCAATGTATATTATATTGAAATAATAATCATAAAAATAATATTAAATTTTGTGACAAATTTTAAAAAAAATTATTTTACTCATAATGTTAATGAACTTCAAAAAAATTATAAATATCTAGGTTAAAAGTAAATTATATTTATATAAAATACCTAACTCACAAAAAGTGTAAAATCATGTCTTTTTACCTCTACAGCATTTAACCTCAACTTCACTAAATTACAATGACCGTTTCAACAAGAGATTACAAACCTATGTAACCTAAGGAATTATAAATTCTACTTCCTAACAACTCACAAACCTCTCAAGGTATGATTCTCAAGTCACTATAAAGCCGAATTTGGCTTATAACACATTGAAACTAAGATTAAATCAACATTAAAAATCAACGAATAACTCTTAATACATGAATGCTAAAACTCTTATCCTAACTCAATATTATGACCTGGTTTCTCAATGTGTTCCTTCAATATTTAAGCATGTAACGATTCGAACCGTCGTTATATAAGTGGAGCAAGAATTTTTATGATTCAAGTTGATCTGGACCACCACCATCCCGCCATAATAGAAATAACCCCGCCACAGTGGCGCCGCCTTGGCAAGATGAGACTTGCCATAGCAGAATCGCTGAAATAGAATTAAAAAGACGTTGATCTTTTTATGGTCTTTTTTCCTAGGGATGTAAAATAGACAAGGGTCACCCTAAAAACCCTGCTTTAGGTTTGGAAAGAAGGAGAAAAGGGATCCTAGTGCAAGGCAGGCTACAATCAACGGATTTCAAGCCTACATCTATTGTTTTTCCTTCTAAAAGTCAAAAATCGTGCTTCATCCTTCCATATATACTTGGCATCTAGGTAGGCTAGGTTTTTCCTTCTTGAGTAGTTATAAACTCATTCCTATCTCATAGGATAATATAGATTAATGTGAGAAATCATGCTTAGACCTTTGTACATGGAGTCTAAATGGTTAATGTGTAGTTATTGTTGTTAGGAGAGGAATATACTATGTAGATTGTGATTAGTCTGTAGCGATAATAGTCTAGTCCTAGATTATATACCTTAGTACTTCTTGTTAAGAAAATTGTTCATCCTTGTAAACTTATGTGTAAAGAAATTATTAGATTGTTATGAGATCTTGAGACTTTTGATCATCAAAGGGGTCCAATATTTGACTATATAGACATATATATACATGTGGTCATATTGATCACTCAATGTGAAATAATTGAGGAATGCTTATTCATGAAATAAAAGGATGAATATGAAATGTCTCCATGTTAATAATATCATACAATAAATCTGTTGATTTACTTATCGCTTTAAGTATGGTGGTTGTATTGTAGGTGATAGTTTTTGTCTTGTCTGTAATATATGTGCCTGTTAATTGCTCGTTAGTATCATATATATATATACATGAATTGAGAAAGACAGAATGAACTTAAAGAAATGACTAAATGTGATCAATTGCATACAATGGAACTATTACTACATTGTACCAGTGTATAAAGCATTTACTATAATTGTGATTGTGGTTATTGAATCAGTTGTCATATTTTGACACATGTTGAATAGGGTATTACATTTTGACACATATTATATTGGACGTCATGTTTTGGCATGCTAACTATTAGATCAAGTGTCACACTGACACGGTAATGTTTGAATGTGAATTCTATGAGCGGACCGTTGTTGACTGTTATCTATAAATAAATATGATTACATGTGTAATGACATAGAAATTGATGAAACTGTAATTGATCATGCTCTTTTTGTGAACAATTCATATGAAAGGATGGGAAGTCTAAGTAACTTAATTGTGATGTGATCGTATATCATCTGTCATACTATATTGTGCTTGTTTACTATATTTTACATAGCCAAATATAAAGTTGCGAATGGCCAACTGGAGTATAAATGATGGACTGTTAAGCAATGAATTGACGGCTTTGAGCATGGGTGTATCTACAATTGCTCAAGAAGTGTCAAGCAATACCCCTTCATTGGAAAACTATAATGTATAGATAGGCCAAATTTTGATGTATACTTGTCACGACCCAAGCCTAGGGCCTAGACGTGACACGGCGAATGGAAAATCGAAGAGGACCCCAAACAATCTTCTTAGCATATCATTTACATATCCTTCGTCGCGGAAGCATTAAACAACAACAAGAAAGTACAAATAAGGGTAAAGGGACTTAGAGAAGTCTTTGATAGCATAAATCATAGAAGAGTCAAAGTTCAAGCATAATTACATCACTTATCCAACAAGACCTCTAACGTAGATAGGGCGAGGGCTAAGAAACTTTCTAGGATCACCCTCGTTGTATTAAGAGTTCAACATAAAGGAATAACATGGGAAAGAGTAGCATAGCTAATGTCCCCGAACTTGAGGACTCACCAAAGCTTATCTTCAAGATGTCCAAAAACTAGCCACGTGGGGGATGATCGTGAGGAGCTCTGATTTCTATATAGTAACATCATGTAGGCATAAAGTATGTGTTAATACATTTGAATGTATTAAGTATGTAGGATGCAATGCAACAAGAGATAGGCAACATAGTCAAAATGTATAAACATAGGCAATGAATAAGTATATTAACAATATGACATGTATGATCAATGCTTGAAGTAAAACATGCTTGTATAGAATATATTACATGTGTAGGAAGAGACCATCATCATAGACCAAGAAAACAAGTACTTGGAATCTAAGGCATATCACCCTCTTGGAAGGCGATTGAGGTATCTACCCCTCAATTAATAGTGCAGGCTTGCCACCCCTCGATAAGGTGATTGAGGTATCAACCCCTCAATTGGTAGAACAGGCTTACCACCCCCCGACAAGGCGATTGAGGTATCTACCCCTCAACATGGTAGTACGGGCTTAACACCCCCCGACAAGGCGATTGAGGTATCTACTCCTCAATATAGTAGTACGGGCTTACCACCCCCGGATAAGGTGATTGAGGTATATACCCCTCAACATGGTAGTACAGGCATAGCACCCCCTGACAAGGTAGTTTAGTCATATCACCCTCTCAACAAGGTGTGGTCAACTTGCAACACCACAAATACTTTTCATGAAATCAGCATATACGAACATTCTTTTCATCATCATAAAGTCACTTGACTCATGAGCCATATAATAGATCATCAATAACTCAAAAATTCATAACTAGATATTTTATCAAACACTTGGTGGGTGTGTAATGCTAATTCAAAACCATGCAATTTAAGAGGAAAATCATGTGAAAAAACTTAATGTAATCAACCCACAACACATGGTAACACCCTTGTGCAGATACATTGAAACCCCTCATCAAATCTCATCATAGATCATAGATTCATAGCTCAAAACATACTTAAAGAGTCAATATTTTATGAAACCCCAACATAGTTTATAATCAAATTCATAATAAGAAATACCCATAGATAAATCAACTTGAAAACATGCAGTTTACTTAAAAAGGAAGGTTGGGCACCATGGGTGAAAGGACCCAATGGTTGAAACCCACATACCTCAAATTTGGATATTGCCTTGATGAATATTTAAATGAGAACTTGAAGTTTGAATAAATTTCTTGAGGTCTAGAAAATGAGTTTGGGACATTTGATTTTGGGTGAAATATTTGGCTAAGTGTTAGAGAGGGTTTTGAAAAATATCTTGAATGATATGGGGTTGAAAAATGACTGAGGATATGTATTTTTATACATAAGGAGGCTTAGGCCCAAGATCCCAAGGTCTTAGATCGAAATAGAAAAATTGACAACAAAATACACTGCTCGCGACTGCTCTGCATCGCAGAGCCAACGCGCACTACTACTGGAAATTGAAATTTTTGCTAAATTCGTTTTTCACTACGGGTCCTCTAACTTTCCGGTCAACCCATTTTCCACTTAATTTCTCCCCCTGATCAACAATATAAAGTTGAATTTTCGATATCACGCACGGATTTTGAGATATATAGAAATTACGATTATGGGCGTTTCTGAGGCACATTTTCGGGCACTTTTTGGGTGTTTCAATATCTCGCCCTTGGGAACATTCGTCTCCGAATGTCAAAGAAATGTATATGAGAGAAATAATAAGATGAGTTTAGCCCACCCATGAATGCAACAAATGCATTAAAACATCATTTCAAAAATCTCAACAAAAGTGTCAAAAATCACCATAAACTTGCCAACATAAACATGAATACATGCAAATGACATAAGGGCTGAAACTTAAAAACTGAAATCATGTAGGAAACTTAAAATTAGTACCTTAGTTTTGAGTAGAATGGAAGAGATAGGGATATCGCTTTTGCATGTCCGCCTCGGCTTCCCATGTGATACTTTCAACTTGTTGGTTTCTCCAATTAACCTTGACGGAAGCTATACCCTTGTTCCTCACCTCTTTACTTGTCTATTCAAAATTTCTACCGGAACCTCTTCATAAGTCAAATTGTCTTCAACAACACCCACAATATCCGAATGCACAATAGCACTTAGGTCACCCAAACACTTCCTCAGCATAGACACATAGAAGAATGGATAAACCATATTCATATCATTGGGCAACTCTAACTCATAGGCCACCTTACCAATCCTCCTCAACACTTTATAAGGACCCATAAATCTTGGACTAAATTTACTATTTTTACCAAAACGAACCACACCCTTCATGGATGAGACCTTCAAATAAACCCAATCACCAACCTTAAATTCAAGATCCCTTCTCCTCACATCGGCATAGGACTTTTGTCGACTTTGGGCTATTTTCAGCCTCTCCCTAATCAGCCTCACCTTCTCCATGACGTCCATAACCAGATCCATACCCAACAAAGCCATCTCCCCCACCTCAAACCATCCAATCGGGGACCTACAACGTCTACCACAGAGAGCCTCAAAAGGAGTCATACCAATGCTTGAATGATAACTATTGTTGTAAGAAAACTCAATGAGTGAAAAGATATTCATCCCAACTATCCTTAAACTCCAAAACACAAGATCTAAAAATATCCTTAAGAGCTTGGATAGTTCTTTCATCTTGGCCATCTGTTTGAGGGTAAAAGGTCGTACTAAGCTTTACCTAGGTACCAAGACCTCTTTGGAAGGACCTCTAAAAGTGAGAAGTGAATTGAGCACCACGATCCGATATGATAGACAAAGGCACTCCATGTAATCTAACCAACTCATGAACGTACAATTTAGCATAATCTTTGGCACCATAAATAGTCTTAACTAGTAGAAAGTGAGTCAACTTTGTCATCCTATCAACCACAACCCAAATAGAATCAAAATTCTTCCTAGTACTAGGCAACCTAACCATAAAATCCATTTTAATTTCCTCCCACTTCCAAGTAGGAATCTCTATATCTTCGACTAAGCCACCTGGTCTTTGATGCTCGGCTTTAACTTGTTGGCAATTGTGACGTCCGTATACAAACCTAGCAATGTCTCTCTTCATACCACCCCACCAAAACACTTCCCTCAAATCTCTATACATTTTTGTAGAACCGGGGTGCATAGAATGGGAAGAACTATGAGCCTCATCTAAAATCTTCTTTCTCAAGTAATCAACACTAGGCACACAGAATCTACCTTAGTACCTAAGGGCATCATCTCTCTTTTGGGAGAAAACCTCCACGTTACCATCTCTCACCAAGGCCTTCAACTCTAACAAGGCGGGGTCAAGATCTTGCTTTTCCTTCACCTCCTCAACCAATAAAGGTTTAGAACCATCAACAACTACAATCCCACCATTATAAATCTCTTCTAACCTAACCCCAATCCAGCCAACGGATTGACCTCTCTAGCCACCTCTTTGCCACCAACATCAACACGAGCTAGGCTACCCATAGACACCCTACTTAGAGCATCGGCCATAATATTAGCCTTACTAGGGTGATAATGCGTACTCATATCGTGATCTTTGAGGAGCTCTAACCACTTTCGTTGTCTAAAGTTGAGATCGTTTTGGCTGAACACATATTGGAGACTCTTATGATCGGTAAAAACATCAATATGAACGCAATACAAGTAATGACGCCAATTTTTCAAAGCAAATACCGTGGCGGCTAATTCAAGATCATAGGTAAGATAATTCTATTCATGCACCTTAACTTGTCTACAGGCATAAGCTATCACCTTACCATTTTGCATGAAAACACAACCCAAACCAATTCTTGAGGCATCACAATACACAACAAACCCTTCCAACCCTTCTGGTAGAGACAAGATAGGAGCGGAGACAAGCTTATCTTTCAAAGTTTGGAAACTCTTTTCACACTCATCGGTTCACACAAATTTTGCCTTCTTTTGGGTCAACTTAGTCATGGGAGAAGCAATAGAATAGAAGTCATTCACAAACCTCCAATAATAACCCACTAAGCCCAAGAAACTTCTAATGTCCGATGGAGTCAAAAGTCTAGGCTAATTTATAATCACCTCCATCTTATTAGGATCCATCTTAATACCATGACCCGACACCACATGACCAAGAAAGGCAACCTCTTTCAACCAAAACTCATATTTTTCATATTTGGCATATAATTTTTCTTCCCTTAAGATTTGCAACACCACCCTCAAGTGATCCGCATGCTCGTCCTTGCTATGGGAATTGACCAAGATATCATCAATAAATACCACCACAAACAAATCAAAGTAGGGTTTGAAGACCCTATTTATAAGATCCATGAAGATAACCGGTGCAGTGGTCAACCCAAAAGACATAACCAGAAACTCATAGTGCCTATACATAGTCTGGGAGGTTGTCTTGGGAATGTCACACTCCCTCACTTTCACTTGGTGATACCTGGATAGAAGATCAATTTTAGAGAAGTTACTAGCCCCTTGAAATTGATAAAAAAGATCATCAATCCTTAGTAAAGGTACTTATTCTTTATGGTGACCCTATTAAATTGCCGGTAATCACTACACATTCTAAGAGTATCATCCTTCTTCTTCTTCACAAACAACACCGGTGCACCCCAAGGTGATTGACTATGCCTAATAAAACTCTTCTCCAACAAATCCCTTAGTTGTTCCTTCAACTCCGTCGAGGCCATATAGTAAGGGGAATAGAAATGGGTTGAGTATCGGGAAGGAAGTTTATGCCAAAATCTATTTCCCTTTTGGGAGGAACACTGAGAAGCTCATTAGAAAAGACATCAAAGAACTCATTAACCACCGGAAACGACCTTATAGGAAGGACTTTGGACTCCACATCCCTAACTCTCATAAGATGATAGAGACACCTCTTAGAAATCAACTTTTGAGCGTTAATGCAAGAAATAAACCTACCCTTGACTACCACATCATGACTCTCCCACTCAAAGACGGGTTCATTAGGATATTAAAATTTGATCCTACGGGTTCTACAATCAATAAAGGCATAATATGCATGCAACCAATCCATCCCAAGAATGACATCAAAATCCACCATATCTAACTCAACAAAATCACAAGGCAACATTTTATGCAAAATGAAAATGGGACAACTTCTATAGACCCTTCTAGCAACGATGGATGCACCAATGGGAGTAGACACCTCATATGGCTCACGCAATAATTCGGATTTGACATGAAACTTTTTGGCAACAAAAGGAGTAACAAAAGATAGAGTGGTACCTGGGTCTATCAATGCATACACATCAAAATCAATGACTTTTAACACACTGGTGGCAACATTGGGCACCTCATCTACCCCTTGCCTCTCTTGAAGAGCATAGAACCGATTATGCATTGGGGCACCACCTTGTTGACCTCCCCTTCTTCTAGGACCCGCATTTGCACCTTGGCCTTGTGGATGGACATCTCTACCTTTGTTGCGATTATGAGGATAATCAATCATCTTGTGACCCACTGCTCCATAACTATCGCAAGCATTGGTGTTCCTCAAACATGGGCCATCATGTCTTCTACCACATCTTGGACACATAGCATTAGGCACCACACCACCACCACCTTGGACCCTTGGGTTATCATTAGCAAACCTTCTATTGGGAGCATTTGAAGACCCTTGGCCTTAATGAAAATGAATACGCTTAGGACCTTGGAATTTATCTTCAAAACAGGCCCTCTTGGCCTCATTACCTCTTCTCTTTCTCAATTTTCCCCCTCCAATTGTTCGGCATAAGTCATGAGACGGGAAAAATCCATATCACTTATCAACATGGTTGCATGACACTCCTTATTCACCAAGTCGGATAGTACACCCATCACGAAATTGGTCATCCTAGACCTTGACTCGGCCACTAATTGAGGAGCATATTTAGAGAGTTGGTTAAACTTGAGGGCATACTCCTTCACACTCATCGACCCTTGCTTTAGATTTATGAATTCCATCATTTTGTCCTTCCTTAGCTCAAGAGGGAAGAACCGGTTGAGAAATGCTGCCTTATACTCCTCCCAAAGGATCACATTATTGTTCCCCTTCTCCTCCTTCCATTGAGTAAACCATATTTGGGTCACCCCTTTGAGCTGGTAGGCCGCCAACTCCTCTTTCTCCTCCAATCTAACCCCCATAAAAGATAACATTTTGTACACCTCATCAATAAATTCTTGAGGGTCCTAATCCACTTTAGACCCATAACTCTGGTGGGTTCATTCTCATAAAGTCTCTCACCCTAGAAGCTAGAGTAGGAGCATGAGGGACTTGGGCCCCTTCGTTGATTTGATTAGTCATGGCTTGAGCTAACATGACAATAGCATCCCAGAACTCTTCATGAGCCAGTTGTTCTTCAGGTGTACGAGCCCTTCTTCCTCATGGGATAGGAATGATCTAAAATAGCAAAGAACGTTTGTTAGGGGAAAGGCTTACCTTAACTTCTATAGCACGACATAGATCAAAAAAGGGAAACATTTCCTAAAACGCCTCATAGTCTCTTGCTCATAATTGTGGTGCACTTCACAACCATGAAAAAGACTCTAATCAACGCGATGTGTTGGATGCCGAGGACCATTAACAACCTAGTGCTCTGATACCAAGTTTGTCACGACCCAAGCCTAGGGCCTAGACGTGACACAGAGAATGGGAACCCGAAGGGACTCCAAACAAGCCTCTTAGCATATCATTTACACATCCTTAGTCGCGGAAGCAATTAAACAATAATAAGAGAGTACAAATAAGGGTAAAAGGACTAAGGGAAGTCTTTGATAGCATAAAGCATAGAGGAGTCAAAGCTCAAGCATAATTACATCACTTTTCCAACAATACCTTTAGCATAGATAGGGGGAGGGTCAAGACACTTTCCGGTCTCACCCCCATTGTATCAAGAGTTCAACACAAAGGAATAACATAGGCAAGAATAGCATAGCTAGTATCCCCGAACTTGAGGACTCACCAAAGTTTATCTTCAAGATGTCCAAAAACTAGCCACATGGGGGATGATTATGAGGAGCTCCGGTTCTTACATGGTAACATCATGTAGATATAGACTATGCGTTAGTACGTTTGAATGCACTAAGTATTTAGGATGCAATGCAACAAGAGATAGGCAACATAGTCAAAATGCATAGATAAGTATATTACAATATAACTTGCATAATGCTTGAAGTAAAATATACTTGCATAGAACATATTACATGTGTAGGAAGAAACCATCATCATAGACCAAGCAAACTAGCACTTGGAATCTAAGGCATACCACCCCCTTGGAAGGCGATTGAGGTATCTACCCCTCAATTGGTAGTACGGGTTTGCCACCCTCCAACAAGGCGATTGAGGTATCTACCTCTCAATTGGTAGCATGGGTTTATCATCTCACGATAAGGCGATTGAGGTATCTACCCCTTAACATAGTAGTACGGGCTTACCACCTCTCGACAAGTCGATTGAGGTATATACTCCTCAACATGGTAATACGGGCATAGCACCTCCCGACAAGGTGGTTGAGGCATATCACCCCCTCAACAATGTGTGATCAACTTGCAACGCCATAAATACTTTTCATGAAATCATCACATATGAACATTCATTTCATCATCATAAAGTCACTTGACTCATAAGCTATATAACAGATCATTAATAACTCAAAAATTCATAACCGGATATTTTATCAAACACTTTGGTGGGTGTGTAATGCTAATTCAAAATCATGCAATTCAAGAGTGAAATCATGTGAGTAAACTTAATGTAAATCTACCCACCAACACTTGGTAACACCCTCATGCAAGATACATTGAAATCCCTCATCAAATCTCATCATAGATCATAGATTCATAGCTCAAAACATACTTAAACAATCAACATTTTATGAAACCCAACATAGTTCATAATCAAATTCATAATAAGAAATACCCATAGATAAATCAACTTGAAAATATGTAGTTTACTTAAAAAGGAAGGTTGGGCACCGTGGGTGAAAGGACCCAATGATTGAAACCCACATACCTCAAATTTGGAGATTTCCTTGATGAAGATTTGAATGAGAACTTGAAGTTTGAATGAATTTCTTGAGATTCAGAATAAGTTTGGGATACTTGATTTTTGGTGAAATATTTGGCAAAGTGTTAGAGAGGGTTTTAGGGAATGTCTTAAATGATATGGGTTGAAAAATGACTAAATATAGGTATTTTTATGCATAGGAAGACTTACGCCTAAGACCCCAAGGCCTTGGACCGAAATGAAAAAAACTGGCAACAAAATACACTGCTTCATGATGGCTCCGCATCGCGGAGCCAACGCGCATTGCTTCTGAAAATTAAAATTTTGGCGAAATTTATTTTTCGCTACGGGTCCTCTAAAATTCGGGCTATACCCATTTCCAACTCAATTTCCCCCCATATTCAAGAATATGAAGTCAAATTTTTGATATCACGCAGGAATTTTGAGATATATAAAAATTACGATTATGGGCATTTCCGAGGATATTTTCGGGCACTTTTTGGGGCGTTTCAATACCTATATATATATTAATGTTGACACCTCTAAACACAAGAAGAAAAGTTAGTGCAATGGTTGAGGGGTTGCAAAAAAAAATTCAAACAATTTGGCAGGTCAAGTGTTCAAACCTAGCTTAAGACTTTTTGCTTCAGCATTTTTTCTAAAAAAATTATGCTTACTACTCTATATTTTGATACCTCTTAATTAAATTTCTAGTTCTGCCACTGGGTTCGAGTTAGATTACGTTTGGTACTATGGTTATGTGTTTTAATGGGGTCTTGCAAAAGAAATTTTGAGTTTATATCTCCATAAAGACTGCACTGGCGGGAGGAATCCCACTATGGCGAGGCCATCATAGTTTGTAGGTCCCGCCATGATGGGCTAGTGTTGGAAAATTGAAAAGGAACTTTAAATTGATTAATGTGGTCATCTTGCAAGTGAGTTACTAAATATTCTAGACTAGGCTTTATTGAGAACTATTAAACTAAAGTGGCTAATTGATTAGATCGAGCTAGCGGTTGTGGGTTTGAAGTCCTTATTATAAGGAATATACGGGTTATATTCTGATTTGCAGCACAGTTGGCATAAGAGTAATTAAAAGGTCGATATCATGTCATATATTGCGGGTGATTAAGATAAATGGGCCGAGTATGTGATTGTAGGATTAAGTGTTGAATCATTTTATTGCATACTTTCTTTTGACATTTACTTATATTTTTTGTGGATTTTGGGTTGATTGATGATGCCTAAATCTTGCATATAAACAACCGACTAACGTATATAAACTGAAAAAATAAGAAACTAAAAAATCTAGTATATGTTATCTGTATTGATGCTGCTCTTGCTATACCTTTTGGTATAGTCTAGTTACAGGATCGATAATGTAATTCTTAGGTAAAGATGAAGATAAAGACAGATATGATCTCCAACAGCTTCTACTTTTCTTTTCTTATGGTGAGAGATATGTTATTATATTTATGCCACATTGTATTCTTAGAAGTTCTTGTGCTTATATTGACTAGTTCCTTGGGATGTTAGATGCTTTAAAAAAAATAATAATTTGATTTGTAATCCTGTACTTGGTAAATTCAAAGATTTTTTTCAATAATATCTTTCATTTCGTTCATCTTTCTTATGATTTAATTAGTTAAAAATTAAGGGTCCTCCTATCTAGGTGTTAGAATAGGTGCCCGCACATTCTGATGGATTGGATTGTGACAAGTTGGTATCAAAGCCCAGATTTTAGTCTCCCAATACAAGTCGTTTACATTCACATCTAATCTTTGAGAAGTTAGGATGAATATAAGAAGTCGTTCCATTTACTCTTTCTTTTTATGCAGTCTATAGCTTGTGGTATAAATTGAGTCCAATTGGTATCTTAAAGAGACAAATTGAATGTTCCAATTGGTACATGACCTTGGAAGTTGTGCAAACACATAGACAATCAATGAAATGTCAATCATGAAGCAATTTTAACTAAATAACTTGGATTTGCTTGTGTGATGTAACTTGAAATTGTGATTACGTTCATAATGCTGCATGTATAATTATCTGAATGACATGATGTGCATAGAATTTCCTGAAATGTGCTTGTGTGGATGCTTGAGATTTACATGAAATATGATTTTATGAATTTATGGTCAAGGAAAAAGAGTCATACTGAGTTAAGTACAATAGTCTAGTAGTAGACTACAAGGTGATTAATAAACAAAATTCTGATGTTCTACATGATGTATCTTGTGTGAGAGAATGCAAATGCATAGACCTATTCAACTTTGGAATAGTCAGGGCCTGATCCAAAATAAAGGGTTATTGTTGTATAGTAGCGAAATGGTATCTTCTTTAACATGTTTCATAAATAATATGATGTTGAGTTCTTGCTTATGCATTGGTAGATTCGACCTGGAAATTATGTTAAATGCCTTGATGTGATTTCATATGTTTATGAAGTTAAAGCATTTGAGTCTACAAGTTCGGGCTATGTCATACTTGACATCATGATTATTTGAATTTATGGAGACTCAATACTTTTCTCCAATTTCATACACCATTTAATTTCATATTTTTATAATTCAGATTCTCATCACCACAACAACGAATATAACAATACACGTTGTTTATTAGATATAAAACATGTGAAACCTATATTCTTTTTAAACTATCACCATTTTCACTTTGAAATTTTGAATTCATCAACAACAACAACATACAACAACAACATACCCCAATGCCTCAAAAGGCTCCCGCTCATTGCGAGGTGAGGGGGGGTCGGATGTACGCAGCCT
>JAABOM020057683.1:0-14825 GCA_011800125.2 Solanum clarkiae
ATTTAGGAAAGGCCTGCTGTATTTGTGTACAAGCTAAAGTTTTTTGAAAAACGAATATCTTTGGTCACTTTCATTGTGAAATAGGCTTTTCCTTCGAGAGGAAAATTTATTTTTAGACCCTAAATATATTTAAAATATTAATTTGGGTTCTTGCCAAATCTGTGTCAGTATATATAACTTTTAATTAATGGAAATGTGCTTTGATCTTTCAAATAGTTACTGATCTCAAATTATTAATTAAATAATTTAGTTATTCATGTTCTATGTTAATGTTTTTACTCTTAGTTTTTATTTATTGGTAATATAATTATTATAATAATTTAAATACAACATATTTTCTATGTAAAAAAATCATAAACAAACATTTTAATTAAATTAAGATTAAAATCCTCAGTGAAATACCCCAAAGATCAAAGTCTAAATTTATCAAAAATCAAGATTATAATTATTCAATAATATTAATCTAAAGTATTTGATAGTGAGATTTCATTTGATAAGAAAAACTTTTGATTATAAATTTATAATGGAGAATCATAGATTTTGTGGTAAAAAATAAATTTGATAACTGGACTGAAATGGAATAAAGGATTGCATGCCTTCTTTTTTTTTTTTTTTTTGTCCAATTTCTTCTATAATTAAAATAGAATTGGGCCAATCTTGACAGACCTTTCTAAGAGGTTTCAAATACTAGCCATAAGTAAATATATATTTTTGCAAAAGATATAAATATTTTTTTTGTTTTGCATAATTTGTAAAAATATGTATATACTTTATTGATTTTCAATTAACTTGCAAATGATAAAGTAACATCACAAAAAAAAACTAAAATAATAAATATTTTAGAATAATTAAAAAGATTTCTACTAAATCCATGAAACATAAATGAATTAAGACATAAAAACTTACCAATAATGGGTGTGAAATAATCATTGTAATCTCTTTAATTAATCAAAGGTCTCGAGTGCGAGCCATGAAAATGAAGAATTTCGTGATAGAAATATTTTATCCTCGTTAGTGGACTCATTCAACTTGAATTTGTATTATCTAGCAACTGAATTTCAAATACCGAATATCTAAAAAGACGAAGAATTAAAACATGAATTTTAACATAATTTTTGAAGGAAGACTCAAATTTTATTATAAATAAATATAAATAAAGGTGATGTTTACTTTGTATAATTTCGCATACACTTATTTTTAAATGTAATTGTTAAATCTTTAATAAACTCAACATGATACTTGAATAGAGAAATAAATATTTAATTAATTTAAGTAAAATAGAGAAAGAAAGCAAAATGAAGGCAGCTGATCAAAATTGTTGGAGAAAAAAGATTTGTGTAATTTATTGTATTGTTATTACAAGAACAAGAAAAAGTGATTAATGATGAGCTATGATACGAACTTAGACATATATCAAAAATGTTATTTGATTAAACAAAAAAAGAATGATAGTTACAATAGTATAATATAAAATTATCAATTTTTCAAAAAAAAAAGAAAGTTTTAACTATCTAGATTGTGAACTCAGGTAATGACTAAAAGAGGTGAAGAGTAGCTTATACCTTTGTAGTTATATAGTTATAGTACATTGAGATCTCGTAATCTTTGAACTGAAAAAATCTTTAAGGGAATTGATTTCATGGCACATGAGATGTTATCAGATATCTCATATGAAATCGACTCAAATTCTCATATATAGCTATATATGGTAGCGTCAAAGTAAAGATCAAAGATTCATCTAAACCTCATAGACTGCATGAGCCTTGATCTTAAAGAAGAAAGCACCTTGATCTTAAAGAAGGTGTCTCATCTCTAAACCCTTATCTAACCTCCTCAGACTGCGAAAGCCTTGATCTTAAAGAAGAAAGCGCCTTGATCTTAAAGAAGAAGGCGTCTCATCTATAGATCCTTTAAGTCACCGTCATCAGAATAGATATGAGTGGAGTAGAAGGGTTCAAGAACATTCTTAATGTTTGCTTTTATTTAACTTTTTGACTGGGTTGGACCTTTGTTGGGACAAATTCATTTTTTCTTTTATTTTCATTAGCCAAATTCATGAATCCAAAACTTTTTTAATTTTATTTCTCTTTTAGCGTGTATATACTTTTATACAGTATTTGTAATGACCCTGTAGGTCTTTTTTATGTTACCATCTTCTTCATCGATTAGAGTTTTTTCATAGAGACCCCAAGTCATTCATGACTTGATAGTAAAGTCACTTGGTCATTCTTTTGAATTTTCTACAGTTTTTGCGTACTTTGAGGCCTTTATAACTTGAAAAGTTCACTTTCATAAAGAAAAAAAAGCTAGTAAATGGTCTTGAAACAAAATTTTGATTGTTCCATCGACTCTGGAATGGAAATTTAGGCTAGACACGTGGTCGGCTTGAGTTCTGAGGCATACGGTGCGAGTTTGACCCATTTAGCATTTTATCCTTTCAAAATAGGGCAAAGTTTGATTTTTGATCAATTTTCTTGGAAAACATGCTGAAACAAAAATTTTGACAATATGATTAACTTCGAAACATCATGTTTAATCTAAAACAACCTTTCATTTCGTTTTTGAGGCTATGGACTCATTTTTGAACCCTTGATAGATTTGGCTAAAAAGGCCCTTGAGCGTAGAATACACTTTTTATTGAAACAACCTTGTATAGAAATTCTAATTGCGCCATAGATTCCAAAACATCAAATTTAGTAATAGCATAATCCATTTTCTCGCACGAGGTTCCAAAAAGAATTTCGAGCACCCTGTCAGAAATCATGATGTTGGAGTGATCAACTGGTGAAACAAATGATGCTAGAGGCCCACCTTGGCCTTTGCATTCGTGGGCCCTTTGTCTACATTTGTGAAGGTGTCCTGTTTAGGACATCATAATCATACGGTCTCCTGCTCATTTGCGAGATATGAACCATTTACCTTCTGCGATCATGAGGACCCTTCTACATTCACAAAGGTCATTTGCCCTGTGATTCACTACAAGGGACTAGAACTCTGCGACCATGTAGGGTAGTTTGCCTGGTCTTTATTAAAAGACTAGACCTATTTTCAGTTATATCTTTTCGACTTCAAACTCCATATCTCAGTCGATTTAAAGTGAAAATTGATGGTTCCAAGTCCTAGACGTCTAAAATTTTTTAGGCTACGTGGGCCTGTGATATGATGTGCTGTTACAATACAGTACTTTTGATGCTTAAAATTTGAAATTTTGTATGTTCTGAAAGCGATGTGAGTGGGTTTGATGTGTTTTTATGTTTGTTTTTCAGGATTACAGGTTTTTGGCAAAATTTTAGGTTAAATGTTGTAGTTGCTGCAATTTTTTTTGATGTACGAAGCACTTTATAGGTTGCAAATATTTCCAAGAGTCGTAGAGTGTGTTCGTACTTGAGATCTAGTGACAACAACAACAACAACAACAACAACAACATACCCAGTATAATCCCACTAGTGGGGTCTGGGGAGGGTCGATTGTACGCAGACCTTACCGCTACCTCATAGAAGTAGAGATGCTGTTTCCTAAACCCTCAGTTCAAATCCCAAAGGCAGAATATCTAGAACTTGAGATCTAGTGAATGGAATAAATTTTGAAGTTACATCTACGAACTGTCAAATGAGCCATGAAAATTTATACGAGTCATGGATGAGGTTCCATACCCTAAGGATTAGAAGTTGGAATTTTCTGAAAAGCCATCAGACGAAACCCTATATGGGCCTTAAGTCTGAATACGACTCATAGAAAGGTCTCGTAGAAGTTGTGCCTATTTGTTTTGGACCCGTAACCTCGCCCGTAGAATCTAGTTTTCCTATTTGTTTTGGACTTGTATTGTAGTTATTATAAATAGATTTTTTTTAGTTTTTTTTTTCAGTAGAGAACGAAGAAGAACGACCAGAATCCTTGAGAGAAGGGTTTAGAAACAATTGGAACACAACTTTGTGATTTTATTCATTACTTTGTGATTTCTTGTCAAGAGTTTGAGATTTCGTGTTCTTAAATTCGTCTTTGTAAGTGCTTAATTATGTTATTCCATATCATGATTCTTGCATCTACAATGCTTATGCATAGCTAAATCCATTTTTGATTGATTTTTAATGGTGACCAACATTATAACTCGCCTAGTTGTTACTGACTGGATCAAGATAATAGTGAATGGGAAAAGAGATTAATTAATAGGATTCGATCAATTTCTTCTCGTCTAATCAACCAAACTGGATCAAGGGGCGATTGTATTGGGATAATAGGTAAGGGTTAGTAATGTCACACTGCAGAATATATCAAATCACGTAGTGAAATTCACCTCTCACTTGGATCAAAGGGTTTGATAAACTTAACTTATCGTTCTGCATGCAACACACTAGAAAAGATTATGATTATATGGTAATACCAAGTTAGGAAATCATGGGGAACACAATATCCTAGTTACTCTTCTCACTAGTTTCACAACACTTGTTCTACTTTAGGTTTACTTTCTGCAAATCTAAAAACCCCTCCTTTCTGGCGATAAGTAGGTTAATTAACTCGAATTGCTTGAAATTACTACAAGTCTACCATATTCCCTTTTGGATTCAACCCTAACCTTGGTTAGATTATATATCTTAACAACGATCGCTTTAACCTTGAAAAAGGAGGTGTATCTTGGGTTACATCATGATCAGAAATGATTGCAAATGCTTTGTTTGAGGTATTGTTTTGTAGATTTAATTTCTTCCATGGCTATTTTTGTAGCCTAAGATTATGAAATTTCTTGTATGATTTGTTTGAGAGTGATTTCGAGCCTTGATTGTGTTTTGTTTTGGTACACAAGTTTGGAAAACCATTTAAGACATTTTTGTGGAGTTAATTTTAGAATTTCTGGCACAGGTCTCATATTATCATTTTGGACTTTTGAATTGGTCCATTTGAATTTTACAATTTTAGTGTCAAAATGACCGTAATGACATTCAGGGGCGGAGCTACATTCACCCAAGGGTGGTCAAATGAACACCCTTCGTTGGAAAATTTTTTCATTATATAGGTTAAATATAGATATTTTTATATATAAAAATTGTTGAACACCCTTGATATAAAAATAACCATCTATATTCTAAAAGTATGAATACCTTTGATGATAATGTTGGTTTCGCCACTGATGACATTGTGATTCTATTTTTATTAGCATGAAAATTTTCTGAACTATTCGAAAGGGAAAAGCTTCGAAGGACTAATTTGGAGCGTGCCCATCAAGTGAGGTATAACTCTCCTTCTTTTAGATTGAGTATGAATATGTAAATATATGTTGATTTGCATGAATTTGGGGGTGGGTGAGGGAACTAGTTTAATATGCTATAATTGATAAGATCCATATTTTAGATTGTTTTTTAGGTTCAGTGAGTATTGAATTATTATTTTTTATTATCCTTGCCTTGTGGTATGATTCATATTGTCTTGTATTCTATATTGGAGTATGTTTGGCCTTAGTCTAGGTTTAGGTTAGTGATGCCATAAACTTGTGATGTTTTGGAGTCGATAGGCATCAATACTTCTACCCGGCATAGTATCGGGCGACGTAGGTTCCTGTAGACTGATATAAAGACTTGAGTTTCATAGAGATGAGCCTTAGCTAGGGAGCAACTTATCTTTGGGGCCTTATTATCCATAATTTTTGTACTATCCTATATGGCATTTTCGATCACACGTTTGACTTTATTAGGCAATAGAATTAATTCTAGTCTGACTTTTAAGCTACATCGATATACTTAAAGAATACAGAAGGTGGTTTGTGAAGAATTTTAATAACATTGGATATGGGAGACTCTAAGCAGCTTACTTTGGATCCATTACCCTTGGAATGACACTACTGGGGAGGTTGTATCAGTAATTCAAGGTTTGGATTATTTACTTCCTTCTTTTGATTATTTATCATCATGTACAAAGTTGACATATAGAGTCTACCCCGCTTAAGCTCATCACTATACTTACAGGAAGGTGACATCCATGGTTCGACGTTCAATCTTTACACTAGCCCTTACAGGGTCCTATTTATTAACATATATTGCAAGGAGACTGATCTTAGGCATAATTATACGCCTAAATAAACAAAAGTTTCATAACTAGAGTTGTGTTAGAGGGTAAATCCGTAGAGTTTTTAGTATTTCAATAGGATTTTGTGTGTTGTTAATATTGGTCAAATTACACCTCGTGGTTGTGTTTTCATGGATTTTTATCAGATTTTGAGATTCCGGAATGAGATCCGGAGCAAAGGAAGACAACCCGCACAAGAAAAAAAGGAAAGAAATATTACAACACTTGGTCTGCGACCAAGGCGCATCGCGGACCAATGTTAATTTGATGGAAAATTGTTTTTCAGCGTGGTAGGTGGAAAAAGCAACCAAAATAACACTAGTCCGCATTGCGGACTAGTGTGAAAAGGTTGAAAGAATCGTCCGGTCAACATTATACGTAGAATTTGATTAAAATAATACTGGTCCGCATTGCGGACTTAAGGGAAAACACATTAAAAGTCAGATTTTTGGGCTATAAAAGTCATGGGTAGCTTGTTTAACTGAATTCTTGTCTAAGGTTTGATAAAGAGAAGCTTTGGAGGCGGCTGTTACTTGCGGAGATAGTTCTGCGTTAGTTTTATTTTCATTTTATTGTGAGTTGATATATTTTACTATATTCTTGTTGTGTAAGATTAGCATATGTCGCTAATCTTTCTATTTTCTGGGATTGTAGCCATAGACAATGTTTTAATCTTTGAGTTTGATGCTTATGAGAGGGTTTTTTTTTATTATTCTTACATTATTGTAATCTACTTTTCTTAGCTTGATCACTTATGGAATGAATATGTTATGCATTGTGAATTCAAAAGATGTTGGAATGCATAAGAACACAATAATATAAGGAGTTTGTTCAACTAAAATGTTAGATTGATTTGTGTGTAAGAGAACTGTGACAACTGTTTATACACCAAGCTTGATTTAAAAATACAGGAAGAAAATGTTAATACATTCTTATTTACTTTTCTATCTCCCCTCAACAATGTAGTTAGGCAAATAATAGGAATAGGCCGACAAAGGTATGCATCCCTGTTTAAGTAATTTCAACCCTGTGAATCAACAATTCACTGCCCAAACATAAGTATTAAATTTAAGATTAATACGACGTTGTTAAAGTTACAATCCCGGAATTTCGCAATATTGGATTTTCAAAATAAAAAATAAATAGAATCTTAATTTATTACAAAATCACCAGTTTAGTTTCAAGTTAAGTTATTTAATACACAATTGAATTTAAATCTTTATCACACTTCAAACATTATAACTTGGAATAGTAACAATTTAAATTAAATCTCTTGGGTATGATAATCTAGTCCTTAAAATAAGGCCACTATATTACTTGTTTTGACCATGTCCACTTGCCTGTGCTGGGAGGCAATAAGTTTTTGGTGCCGTTGTCAGGGATTTAAATTATAAATTGATAAATTTTCTGAGTTGTTGTATCTTGTAGTTGTGTTGATTGTGCAAAAAATTTATTTCTAAATTGGAGGAGCAAGACTCTTACTTTCGTCAATCTAAAAGGAGAGGAGGTGTCTTGTTTCAAACTCCACCAATCGAAATTCTTGAACAGAAAGATATAATGGAGGCCAAAGAAGAAATTGATCCTGTCGAAGAAGATATGACGGAACAAAATCCACCTGCATTACCAGCACCTAGGACAGTGAGAGATGTGACCATTCCTAGAACCACCAATGTCACTAGTTGTTTCATAAAGCCGGATCCTGGTGGTCGTTGGGAGCTTAAACAAAATATGGTTCAATTACTACACTCAACTGGGCAGTTTACCGGACTACCACATAAAGATCCACAGCTACATCTTCAAAATTTTTAAAAAATTGCTGACACTTTATACGAGTAAATTGAGATTATGTAAGGATGACCTTGTTTCCCTTCTCATTGTTGGGGGAAGCAAGGAGGTGGCTGTAAATTGAACCATAAAACTCCATTACTTCGTGGGATGATGTTGCTAGAAAGTTTCTTATTCGGTTCTTTCAATCCGATAAGACGACCAAATTAAGGAGTGAAATTTTAAGCTTTAAGCAAAGGCCGGGAGAGAACTTATATCAAGCATGGGACAGGTTTAAAACTTTACTTATAAATTGTCCACATCATTGTCAATATAAGGAAGTGTTGGTCTATACCTTCATTGAAGAATTGGAACCAACCACAAAGATTTTTCTTGATTCTGCTGCAGGAGAACAAGATTTGGAGAAGACATACGATGAGTTGTATACACTTCTCAATCGTATAGCTCAAGGAAATCCCAAGTGTAATGGAGAATCAAGTCGATCCGCAGTTCATAAGCAAGGCGGTATGTTAGAAATTGACGCTATCACTGCTTTGCAGGCACAAATTTCCGCTATTCAAAACATGATGATGACCCAATTCAACAACTTGTCGATGGGTCAACAGTAGAAAAATCTAGAAGTAGGTCAATAATCCGCACCGATAAATGTGGTTACAACAAAAATAGCAAAATAATTGGTGCGATGTTTGTGGAGGAGGAGACCATACTGCTGAAGTTTGTGGTTCAAATTCGGAAACGATAAATTTTGTGGGAAATGCAAATAGAGGTGGATTCCAAGGATTTGGGATTTCCTACAATCCAAATTGGAGGAATTATCCTAACTTCTCTTGGGGTGGTAACCAACAAAATTAAGGACAATCTCAACAACAACGTCCAAAAGGAGGCCAACCATACTACAATTAACAAATGCATGAACTGGCTAAACAAGCCAATCCGAACAACATGTCAGATAGTGAAGTGCTAAGGTAAATTTTGGCAAACCAAATCGACAAGAAGAGGAGATCCAAAGACACAAACAAAATCTTCAAAATTTGGAGAAGCAATTGGGGCAATTGGCAAGCTCAATGAACTCAAGACTCCGAGGAGGTTTTCCAGGTGATATGAATCCAAATCCCAAATAAGTTCATATTGTAAGCACGAGAAGTGGGAGGCCATTGACCGAATTGGTTCCTAAGAAGGAAAATGTGGCTAAAGTGTTCAAAACGAGGAACCCATGATTCCAAGCACGTCTACTGATGAGGCAATTGTGTTGCCTAAGCCACCACCCCCATTCCCACAAAATCTGAAAAAGAAGGAGGATGAATGTTTTCAAAAATTCATCGGGCTCCTAAAACAGGTACAAATTAACTAACTGCTTATTGATGTTTTGCAGGGAATTCCAAAATATACAAAGTATGTGAAGGACATTGTGGCCAATAAGAATAAGTTGGCAGAATATGAGACGGTAACACTCACCGAAGCTTGTAACTCTAGAATCTTTAATAGCTCAATTGCCAACAAAGCTAAAAGATCCTGGAAGCTTCACCGTGCAAGTAACATTAGGAGCTATTTGAATGCCAAAGGATTGTGTGACCTTTGCGAGCATAAATCTCATGCCAAGTTCGTTGTTTTCAAAGTTGGAACTTGGAAAACCAAAACCCACTACAATTATGTTGCAATTGGCAAATAGATCAATGCGAAGCCTGAAGGTGTTATTGAGGATGTCTTAGTTCAATTGGGATCCATTATTTTCCCTGTGTACTTTGTCATTCTTGATTTTGAACCCGATCCAGAAGTTCCTTTCATACTTAGTCATCCATTTTTGGCAACAGAAGGGGCATTGATTCGTGTGACTGCAGGGAGGATCACCATGAGAGCCCATGATAAAGTTGAAGTCTTTGATGTGTACAAGGCCATGAAATTGCCCACTGCATATGAGGATTTGGCAGCCATCACAGTGATTGATACGGTTGTTGTGGTAAGTCAAGTGGAGATTCAAGACCAGCTAGCAAGAGTGTTGCTAAATCAAGGGTTAGTGGATGATGCAGAAGTTCTTGAAATAGAGAGTGCGCCGAACAAAAATGCAAGTATGTTTAAGAAAGGGGCTGCATCTTTAAATAGGGTGTTAGGTCCCCCTCCTAAACCATCAATTGAAGAGCCGCCAAAGATGGAATTGAAATTGTTACCCTCATATCTCAGGTATGTGTTTCTTGGATAAAATTATACTTTACCTATGATTTTATCTGCTTCATTTACTGCAGCCTAGGTATAAGATGTAGCGGTGCTTAAGAAGAGGAAAAGAGCCATGAGATGGCAAATGTCAGACATCCATGGCATTAGTCCAGCCCTGTGATGCACCGAATCTTCATGGAGAAAGGACACAAACCAGTGGCGCATCCAAAAAGATGGCTGAATCCAATCATGAAAGAAGTAGTGAAGAAAGAGGTGATCAAGTGGTTGGATATGGGAATTATTTTTCCCATATTTGATAGCAAATGGGTCAGCCCGGTATAATGTGTTCCGAAGAAAGGTGGCATGACGATCGTCACCAATGATAAAAAGGAGTTGATACCAACAATAATAGTGACTAGGTGGAGGATTTGCATGGATTATAGGAAACTAAATGATGCCACCCGAAAAGATCATTACCAGGTACCATCCATTGACCAAATGCTTGATAGACTTATTAAGAAAGAATATTATTATTTCTTGGATGGTTACTCGAGGTATAATCAGATCACCATTGCTCCGGAGGATCAAGAGAAAATCACATTTACTTGACCATATGGTACATACACTTTCAAACACATGCCCTTTGGGTTGTGCAATGCACTTGCTTCTTTTCAATGGTGTATGGTGGCCATTTTTCATGATATGGTCGAAGAATATGTCAAAGTGTTTATGGATGATTTCTCAGTCATTGGGGAATCATTCGAAAAATACTTGCAAAATTTAGACAAGGTTCTAGCAAGATGCGAGGAAACTAACCATGTCCTTAACTGGGAGAAATGTCATTTTCTTGTTAAGGAAGGGATAGTTTTTTTGACATAAGGTGTCAAAGCTTGGATTAGAGGTCGATGGAGCCAAAATTGAAGTAATTGAGAAGCTGCCTCCACCAGTTTCAGTCAAAGGAGTCCGAAACTTTCTTGGACACGCGGGATTTTACCATAGATTCATCAAGGATTTCTCAAAGATTACCAAGACACTTTGTGCACTCCTTTAAAAAGAGGTACCCTTTGACTTTGATTCTTCATGTTTGTAGGCATTTGAGACATTGAAGAGGAAGTTGATTGAGACACCTATCTTACAAACACCGAATTGGGAACTACCGTTTGAGCTTATGTGTGATGCAAGTGACACGGCGGTGGGCTCTGTTTTGGGGCAGCGAAAGAAAAAGGTGTTCCACTCAATATACTATGCGAGCGAAACCCTTGATTCAGCTTAAAGTTACTACATAGTTACAGAAAAAGAGATGCTTGCATTAGTGTATGCGTTTGATAAATTCATATCTTATTTAGTGGGTACCAAAGTCATCCAGTACTTGTTCAACAAGAAGGATGCAAAACCAAGGCTCGTTAGGTAGATCTTGCTGCTCCAGGAGTTTGAAAATTGAGATCAAGAATCGAAAGGGGATCGAAAATCAGATTGTTGACCATCTCTCTTGCTTGGAAAATGATGCTCTCATAAGGGAGCAAATGCAAATCAAGGAGGAATTTCCAGATGAGTAGCTGTTAGCACTTGAAGTGGTGGAGTTACCATGGTATGCAGACATCATTAATTACTTCGTAAGCAGAATCTTTCCTCCCGATGCCAACCATCAACAACGGAAGCGGTTAGCCCATGACGCCAAGGCTTACATATGGGATAAGTCCTATCTTTTCAAGCAAGAGGCTGATGGTATGGTGCGAGGCTGTGTGTCCGAAGCCGAGATGCAGCAAATTCTAGCAAGGTGCCATGCTTCACCATATGATGATCGTCACAGAGGTGAGCGCACAGCTCACAAGGTATTTCAATCAAGTTTCATTTGGCCAACTCTATTTAAAGACGTTGTGCACTTTTTAAAATCTTGTGATGTTTGGCAAAATTCTGGAACCATCTCTAGGAGGCATGGAATGTCTCTTAACAACATTGTGGAAGTGGAATGGGGTATGGACTTCATGGGTCCATTCCCACCATCTTTTGGCAACACTTATATCTTGGTCGCGGTCGATTGCGTTTCCAAATAGGTGGAAATGGCAGCTTTACCTACCAATGACTCCAAAGTTGTAAGTAAGTTTTTGAAGAAACACATTTTCACTTGCTTCGATATACCAAGAGCCATCATTAGTGATGGTGGTACACACTTCATCAACCAAACAGTGAAAAATCTTCTCGCCAAGTATGGAGTAAGACAGAAGGTCACCACAACTTACCATCCATGTCGAGATGTCTAATCGTGAGGTGAAGAAAATTTTGAAAAAGACGATAACTGCTACTCGGAAAAATTGGGCTATCAAGCTGGATGAAGCACTGTGGGTTACCGAACTACCTACAAGACACCCATTGGCACATCTCTGTAAAGGTTAGTGTATGGTAAGACTTGTCATCTTCCGGTGGAGCTCGAGCACCAAGCTTATTGGGCAATTAAAAGGCTAAATTTAGACCCTGAGCTTGTTAGACGAAAGAGATTGGAACAACTGGAGGAGTTAGAAGAATTCGGACTCCAAGCATATGAGAATGTCAAACTCTACAAGGAGAAGACCAAGCGGTGGCATGATCGACATAACATTAACCGCACTTTTGAGCCGAGCCAACAAGTATTACTTTTCAATTCTCATTTGAAACTGTTTCCAGATAAGCTGCGATCCAAATGGAGTGGGCCTTACGTGGTAGTATCAGTAACACTACACGGAGCGATGGAATTGAAGGGCGAGACCTCCAACCAAACTATTTTAGTAAACGATCAGCGTGTCAAATGCTATTATGGTGAAGACACAAACAAGTTTGAAGAGGCCATTGAGTTGGCCAAAGATGAGTGAGTTCATGCTGCATCGTACCGCGATGTTAAATCAAGCGTTACACGGGAGGCAACCTGTGGTGAGGTGATGTTTTTCTAATTATTTTTCTTTTAGTGTATTTTTGAATTTCCAATAAATAAAAATAAAAATAAATTAAAAAAATATTTTTCATGACTTTAAACCCCAAAAATCAGAAAATCAAATTTTGCACAAAATACACTAGTCCGCGACCAAGGCGCGTCGTGGACTAGGTGTCAAAATTGTGAAAATTTTTTATCTTTAATTCTCGTAGATTTGTTGGCTTTTTTTTGAATTTTCTTGGTCATAATCAATTGTTGTAGCATATTTAAGCATGTTTAGGCGTTAGATCGATTTTTCTGAGCCCGAATGAAATTATTTTAATTAATCCAGGCAGAGAGTTTTCCGCTCCCCTGCCGCGACGCGTAGCTGTGTCCAAAATTTTTTATGAATTATTTTTGAAGGAATCTTCGCGCCCAAGACGCAACGCGCCAAGGGTGCGCTAAGGTGTATTTTTGCTGATCCGACTCGGCCCAACTCCTTTTTAAATCCCCAATTTTATTTTATTTCCCTTTTTTCACCGTAAACCCGACCCCTCTTCCCCTTCACCCCCATTTTCTATTCAACTTTCTCCTTCTCAACATTCAAATCCACGACGAACTTTCACCAAAACTTCACAAAATCCTCAATATTCTTGCATTCTCTTCCAAATCACGTAAGTTTCTTTAACTCTTCTTGTTCTTGGTTATCAGTTCTAAGATTCTTAGTGCATATCTTTTCTGAAAATTAAAATAACTTTGTGCTTGGTGAAGATTATGGTGCAATAATTAAGGGGTATTACTCATTGAGGGCTAGATTCTTGTATAGATAACTTTTTATGCATGATTTAAGAGCATGAAACCCTAGGCCGAAAATTGGGTGGTAATTAGACCAAATTTTGGGAAATTGTGATATTGAGTCCAACTCATTGATAAGATGAAGTTTCATTGCCTAGTTATGCCATAAATCAAGCATAGAGTTGTTGAGATGTATCTTAATGCTTCGTGTAGTATCCCCATGGACTGAATGGTACTTCATTAGTTTTCATGAATTACCAGCTTTCTCCTAACACTTCATTAAGTTTGATCTTGCCTAAAAACATAAGCATCAGAAGGAGTGGGTAGGGGCCACTAGAATCACATGATTGGGGCAGTGTTTGGGTGACTAATATCATCTTGATAACGGTGCTAAAAGGGAACTAATTAATGCTTGTAATGGATAAAAATGAACTGTTGGCTGCTGCAATTGTGATAAAATGGACAGTAAATGTAGTGTTGATGCTTAAAAATATTCTGATATGCTCTCAAAATATGAAATGGTAGTATAAATTAAGTTGGGAAGTCTGAGTACCTTCTCACCCACTACGTTGATTGTGTCTCTTCTCCTAGACTGAATTCTGATTCTAATGGCTTCTGCTATTTGTAACTTTACCTCCTAACTTCTGTGTCAGTTGCAATGCTTCTCCTGTGAACATACTCAGTCTAGGCACCGTATGGGCCCATTTCCATGAGGAAAATGAATAGACAAGGTTGTGTCCTGTTTCTATGCTAGCACTGGTGAAATAAGGAACTGTTCAATGCTTGAAATTGGCAAAAGAAACTTGAAATGTCGGCTGCTGAATTCTGATAACTGAACTGGAGTGCCTATCTTTTGCTATTCATTCATGCTTTTAATTGATTTTGTAGGATACTATGGCATCTAGAGGAAGGCAAATTGGACAGCCTCGTGGAGCTACAGCTACAATGTCACGACCCGAAATTCGGTGTGATGGCACTCATCTTATCCCACCAAGACAAGTCAGCCTATAACCAAATTATAATATTAAAAATGCGGAAGTATAACAAAACGGAAGTTCAATTTAATTAAAAATCTCCCCAAAATCTGATTGTCACGTGCACAAGCTTCTAATGTATTACAATAGATTAGAAAGAAAATAAAGTATCAATGAC
>JAABOM020057684.1:0-14824 GCA_011800125.2 Solanum clarkiae
ATCCAATTAAGGACTTCCGACTTCAACTAAATTTTTACCTGCAAAAATTCACTTGATTCCATACTCACGCGCCTTAGTTTAGTAAAATTTAAAATATACCTCAATCACGATAATTTTCCCGAATGAACAATTAACCTCCATTTAGTTAATTACGGGGTCTAACATCTCCTTATGCTGGTATGAGTCAATGGCCTTGGCTAGTCACTCACTAGTTCAGTCTTCTTAGGATTAACTTTGATGCCCTCACTAGATACTACATGCCCAAGGAAGGGAAACTCATCTAGCCAAAATTTGCATTTGTCAAACTTTGCATAAAGTTTCTACTCCCTCAGGGTGCAATACTACCCTCAAGTGTTTCATGTGCTCTTTCTCACCTCAGAGTAGATAAGGATGTCATCAATGAACACCACAACAAACATGTCAAGGTAGGGCTTGAACACCCTATTCGTGAGGTCCATAAATATCGCTGGTCCATTAGTGAGGCCAAATGACATCACCACAAACTCAAAGTGACCATACCTATTTTGGAATACCATCTTAGGAATGTCACTTAATCTCACGCTCAATTGGTGATAATCGGATCTCAAGTCAACCTTGGAGAAATGAGTAGTCCCTTACAATTGATCAAACAAATTATCTATTCTCGAAAGGGGATACTTATTCTGGATGGTGACCTTACTACATTGCCGGTAGTCAATGCACATACTGAGTGAGCCATCCGTCTTCTTAAAAGTAAAATCAAGGAACACCATGGAGACATGCTAGGTCTAGTGAAATCCTTCTCCAACAAATCTCTCAATTGCTCTTTTAGCTCCTTCAACTCTGCAGGACCCATTCTATATGGAAGGATTAAGATAGGTTGAGTATAGGGTAAGAGGTCTATACCAAAGTCTATTTTCCTCAAAGGAGGAACACTCAGTAATCCATTCAAAAATACATAAAAAACTCATTTACAACGGGGATCAACTCAAGAGAAGGAACTTTGGAAGTGACATCTTTGACTCTTCCTAAATAATAGACACACCCTTTGGAAATCATTTTATGGGCTACGAAGGAAACTAACCGACCCCTATATGGAGAGTTACTTCCCTCCCATTCAAGTAGCTCATTAGGTAATTTGAACTTGACCCTATGGGTTCTACAATCAATAGAAGCATAGGAGGCATGTAACAAATCCATCCTAAGAATCACACAAAGTCTACCATGCAAATCTCAACTAAGTCATATGAGACCACTTTATGCAAAATAGAAATAGGACAACTTCTATAGACTCTACGGGCTATAATGAACTCTATTACGAGGTTACTTGCCTCATAGGGCTCATGGACGTCTTTGGGACATGCATGGAACTTATTAGCAAGGAATGGGGTTATAAAAGATAAATTGGATTCCAGATCTAAAAGTGCATATGCATCATAATCAAAAACTCTTAACATATCGGTGACCATGTCCAGAGCTTCTTTGACTTTTGGGGACCATGAAAAGCATAAAACTAGTTGGATCTTTGGGCATCTTGAGCTTGACACTTTTGACCTTAGGGCCTTGTGCTGTTGCTTCTACAAATCCTTGGATGGTGGACGGGCTTCCCACAAGTGAAGCAAGCATTGGATCTGACAAGACATTCTTCTTTATGGAATCTTCCACACTTAAGGAAACTTGGACTTTGTGGCTTAGGATCAACCCCCTTATCCTTTGTAGTTTGGGGTGGAAAAGTGTTGGTGGATCCTTTCCCACTTTGCTTTTAGCCACCTTGAAACATGTGACCACCACCTTTTTTGTGAGAGTAACCCCCACCATCAACTCGAGCCCTTTTAGACTCTCTTACCCTCTCTCGTAACTTCTCCTCTTTAATCTGCTCTGCATACATCATCAATCGAGAAATGCCCATCTCTTTGACCAACATGGTCGTCTTGCATTACTTGGAGACTGATTTGAAGATGCCAAATATAAATATGTTCATTCAAGCCCTCAGATCCACGACCATAAAGGGAGCATACTTTGATAGCTTGGTGTATTTCAGAGCATACTCCCTCACGCTTATGGTACCTAGTTTGAGAATAATAAAATCTTTCACTTTAGCCTCCCTAAGATCAATTGGAAAGAATAGGTCAAAGAAAGCACAATTGAATTCTTCTCAAACGATAGGACCCACTTCTTGTCCCCTATGATCCGCCCATGGCTCATACTAACTCTTGGCAACTCCTTTAAGTTGGTAGGCCACCAACTCAGCTTTCACTTCTGATGGACTGCCCATCACTGTAACTACCCAGTATACCTCCTTAATTTGGTCAATAGGGTCCTCTATCTTAGACCATAAAATTCTGGCAGGTTCATCCACATGAAATCATGTACCCTACTGGCCAGAATAGGAACTTGGGAAGGTACAAATATCTCATGGTTGGCTTCATTGGCCAATGCTTCGGCCAAAAAGGTAAAGCAGCTTAAAACTTTGCATAAGACACTCTATCTTATTATAGTGGAGGAACTTATTGTTTAAGAGTGCCTCGTTAATGGGGAGCTATTCCTAGCGACATGATCTAGAAACAAGAAAAAGGTCATTGTTAGTTAACAAAAAGCCTTATTCAACCCTAAGAGATGACATGAATAAGAAAGAAGGGAAGATTTTCCTAAACTATCTCATAGCCTCAGATGCAAGATAGTGGCACACTTCATAACCTTAAATTAGACTCTATGCTAAGGATATGCACGAAAATCCAAGAAATGTTTTAAAACGTCGTGCTCTTATACAAATTTTGTAATGAACCAACCTAGGAGCCTAGTCGCCACACTACAAATGAGATAGCCGAAGGCACCTCACCCAAGTTATCTCGAGCATCTTAAACATTCATAGGCGTTTAATAAAAGCATTTGTAGAAAATATAGGAAAAGGGACTATGGTCCATTTAAGCAATGAAACAACATTAAAAAGTAGTAAGAATATCTAACATTCATTCTTCATAAGCATACAAAATACTACATCAAGGGACGGAACTAATAACGGACAGTTTCTGTCAAATAGGAAAGAATCTATAATTGTACAACACAAAGTAAATGCCTCAGAAAGGGCTACAAATACATTTTCTCGAAATAAGCAAAAGATAGAATGGAATAATGGTACAATCCCGAACTAAGGGCTCACCACAAATCACAATACAAGTCTTAAACATTGAGTACAAGCCACGAGATAGTGGAGGAGTATCTGTCCCTACATGATTAAATCATGTAGGCAAAATATTCTTTAATATGTTAGAATGTTCTAAGTATGTGAGATGAAATGCATGTATGAAATTGTAATGCCATCAATCATAAATATAATAAAAAATAAGTATATATGAGATAAAGGTACATAAGTGAGCTTAAGCATGCACAAGCAATATGGCTCAATATGAATATGGCCCAACGCATAAGAAAGCATATGTAGCGAAAACATATCACGAAATCATAAATTTGTGGGAGTAGACCATAATCGACATATAAGACCATGTTAGATATTACATTGAATTTATCAACTCCTTCTATTGAGAAAAGGTTAATGAATTCTTTCTATTGGAAGAAGGTGAATCTATTTGAAAAGATACATGTCCAAAACTTAGTTACCTCATAATTTCATCTTTCATAACATATGAGCTTACGTCACTAGCCTAGCCAACAAGGGCTCCTATAGTGGCACATAATTAGGAACATTGAGATTTAACTTTAAGCGGTCATCCCTCAACTAACGGAATAAGTCTCAATCTCAAGTCCACTCGGTGATAAGTCATCCCGCAAAATCATTAAAACATAACATAGTATCATGAGTAGCAAATCATAAAGGTTTCTCTAACTTAGGAACCAGCAAGTGAGGATTGTTCTTTCATCTTGGGAACCTATCTTAACATCTTTAATGAAATTATCAACTTGCTTATATCTTTGACAAACTTAAGTTTCAATATCTTCTTTAGTGCCCTAATCATGTTTATAAATCATATAAAGCTTTACTTAAAAACTAGGTGGGATAGGTTTTTTAAATGGAACAATCATAAATCACATAAAACATAGGAAAATTTCTCTTTTTAAAGACCATCGAAAGCACCTCATTATTATCTAAACCCATCATTGGACTCATCATCAATAGCTCAAAATACACATACACTTAGTAAAATAATCATAGAATACCATGAATAACATTTAACAACTTAAAACATCATGAAATCGTCATGAGCATGCATAATAACTTAAGGAATCTAAAGAAAAGGTAGAATATATAAAAGGAAACTTCATGGGTGGGAGGATATCCATATATCAACTCACATACCTTGGAAAAATATGGGAGAACCGAACCTTGAAGTCTTGGGATGATTCTTGGAAACCCTTGTTCTTGCCTTGCCCTATTCTTGAGAGAGTTCGCCTTAGAGAAAATTTGAAATTGAAAGAATGAAAGAAAGAGTAGGGTCTTAGGTCTTTAAGGCTGATTTATGACCCTTTTTCAATCCCAAAACAACATAGTTTAGGAATAGGATTGACAGAATTGACCAAACTACACCTCATTAAAACTTCCGGATTCAACCTACGAAACCCCGTTTATGGGTCGTAGGTCATGTTCATCTGGTAACATATCTGAAATCTCTGAACCTAAATTTTACTGGACCCTAAACTATAAAGCCTTGTTATAGTCCATGTAATCACCTACGAGTCAGGTTAAACTCATAGAGTCCTTCCACACTTAGCCATTTTTCTTGTTTTTTGTGACGTCATTCCACGAATCTCCCTATGGATCATACCTTGTTCTACAGGTCATCTGGTGTATGTAAGTCCCCTTCTAGCAAACTCCAATTTTTTTTCATATTTGATAGTCTCACTCATAAACCTGCCTACAGACCGTAATGTATGCTATAGGTCATCACTTAGTCTGTGGGTTACCTTACACTTGGAAATGTTCCCTTCTTGAAGTCTTTTATTTAAGGAACAATCCTATGAGACATAAGTACATCTATGAGCTATAAGTCACCTTCATGAACCTAACTTCAGGTCATTTCTAGGCCAAATTTTCTGCATTCAAGACTCCTAAACTTAGGGGTCATTACAGTTCTTCTCATGCACCTTCAAATGTCTTGAGGCATAGGCAATCACCTTACCATGAGGGACATTCTAAAATTCTTGCTATTCCTGATCTCAAAACCTTTCCTTGGATTTCATTCAACCATTACTTCTTCAAGAAAACAATTGTAACACCTCCTATGCAACTCGAAAAATGCCATGTAAGTGTATTTCTCGAATATCTTAAAATTCATACATGATTTTGCAAATCAGGCTTTGTATACATTTTCAGAGAAAACATATGTAGGAAAGGGGTGATCTTCGATTTATAAGTCACCCGTATCAAAAAATAATCTTTCAGGCGATTTAGGACTTATCCAGTAGAGTATATGACTAGTCCGCATCACGGACTTAGTACCCTATAGAATAAAAAGGCCTAAACTCATTTCTAGACCAAAGAGGGGAAATGTTTGAGAAAAATGACCTACATAGCGACAAGTCTGCATCACGAACTTGGTTCATCATAGGTCAGAAGTTTTTGAATTTTCACTGGTTCAACTCGAGGTAATTGGGTAATAATGAAGCACCTATATAGATGGGAATTCTTCATTGTTAAGTGATTGTAAGCCCTAAAACTCTCAAAAACCCTACTAAAATCCTCTCTAATCTTCATCAAATTACTTAAGTAAATTCAAGACTCTCAAGAACACTCTTTAGACTTTCAGAATTCAACTGAAGGCCACAGGTCCTCTCAAATTTTCCTTCAAGAAATTTGAAGTTTAAGGTATGTGGGTCTTCATCCATGGGTATTCCACACATAGAACCCAACTCTCCCTTTTAATGAAAATTTCATTATTTCAAGTCTTAAAACTTTTTGGGTATTTCCTATTATGCATTATAAACATGAATTATGTTTGATTTCACCATGAATTGGTATTATTATGCATGAAAATTTATTAAAGGTTATCCTATGACTTGATTTATGACTACTTAAGCTATGTATGATATGAATTATGGAATCTATGAAGGATTATAGATTTTTAAGATGGTTTTCATGAAATCCAACTAAGGGTACTATTATGTTGGTAGGTTTTTCTAAATGCTTTTCTAATGATTGTGTTTACTTCATCTATATCCATTACTCTTGTATTTCATGAGTTTTAAGCCTAATTGCTTACATCCACCATGATGAAAGACAATTGCATGTTCTGCAAGACAAGTATAATATGATTGATTATGACACCTAAGCATGTATTGAACTCATGGAAAGTTCCTATGATTGACATACAAGAATTTAATTTGTTATGCAATGTCTCCACCTTCTTTTTGAATGAATAATGTGTACATAAAGGGGTCAAGTATAATGAGTATTTTACCCTCATGTACAAGCTAATGTTCACTTGAAGGGGTCAAGTTCATGAAAGAGCTACTCTTAATATTGATGTTTCCCAAGTTACACCTCTTTTTTAAAGGATAAAGTGATCGTTGTTAAGATATAGAACCTAACCAATGTTAGGATCGATCCCACAGGGAATACATAGACTCACAAAAATTCACCAGTATGCAATCCGAGCAATTGACCAACTCAATCCCCTGGTGGTGTTAGCAATAATCAATGAGAGAAAAGTAATCACAACAGAAAATCAATAATAGAGAGCAACTAGGTAATTGTGTTCCCCATAATTCCCCAATTCAATATTAATGGATAACCTAATTCTTGTCTAATGTATAGCATGCAGGATGGTAATTTTAAGTTTACTAAGCCCTTTGGTCAAAGGTGAGAGGTGAATTTTACTATGCGACTTGACCCATCTCCATAGTGTGCATTACTAAAACATTACCTATTAGTCTTAGTACAACCTCCCTTTGGCCCAGTTTTGATGATTAAATGAAAACACATCAATCGAATCCTCTTAATTAATCTCTTTTCCTATTCATTACTACTTTGGTCCAGTCAGTAACATAAAGAGGGTTCTAATGTGGTCCACCATCAGAAAACATGCAAAACAAAGAGAGTTAATTAATACGTGCAAATACACCTTCCAAGAATTGTGAATTATCCGATTTTACTTTATTAGTTCTTTATTGTTCCCAAAACCTTAGTTGTGGATTTAGCTACTCATGCTATATGTAGATGAAAAGATTATGAATTGAGAAGACATAATTAAACACTTGCACAATAGATTCAAGAACAAGAAATCCAATATCAATCACAAGCTTTAAGATCAAATTCAACCACAAGTGTTCTCAAAGACTCTTTCATAATTTTCTCTCTCAAAATATTGAGTTCTCTAAGTACTAACCTAAAACTAATAAAAACTGGCGAGAACTTCTGAAAAATAACCTAAAAGACCTTTTTATAATAATTAAAGTTCAAATCCTAAACGACTTAGGAAAATTGGTTGGCACACTCTACGACTCGTATTGAAGTTCACAGTGCGTAATCAGGGTCTCGTACATTATTGCTAGAAAATTAGACTTCCTCTTTTCGACACCCCTTTACGACTCGTAAAATGGTTTACAACCCTTAAAAGGGGTTTCTTTTGATGAACTTTAGAAAGTTTTCATTCTTTAATCCTTAGGGTAAAAAACTTCTTCTACAACTCATACATTAATCTATGACTTGTTTGCATGTTCATAGAAGTAACTTCAGAAACTTGGCCTGTTACTGGAATTCCTTACTAAACCATCATACGACTCGTAGATTTGTCTACGACCCGTAAGGTGTTACGTATAATAGCATATTTGCAGTAACTTCTATAACTTCCCCAAAATCATTGCCTATCTGTAATCCTGCAAAGATAAAAACAAAAACACATAAAACCCACTATTAACTCATTGAGAACAAACAAAATCATAAGATTTAAGCATAAAAAATATTGTATTTTGCAGCACATCAACACCCTCAACTTGAAATTGTTGCTTGTCCTCAAGCAACAGACTTAATCTATATAGATAATACAATAACACATAGACCTCAACTCAATGGCATACATTAGATAAATCTCATACTTAGATACCCACACCAACTTTTCAGAAAAGGATTAGATGGCTTCATAGCAAACCAATGCAAACTGGTGCATGTGACAACACAACTATGACAAGCAAGGTATGATCAACAATCCACAATCATTGAAAATCTAGTGTTAACAATGCAATGCAAGTGCCCTCACATAAAAAAAGTCCCTTTTTTGACACTAAATGATGTATTTATATTCGACCTTAGGACTATATAAAAATATTCACTCTCACAAATGATATTCATTATATTCATGCATGATGACTAATATCATAAGCTTGCCCCTATATTCATGACTCAGACATTCAGCTGATTAGACTAGGATTACTTTAGGACTTTCTTCGCATGTAACGTAGGCTTAGTGGGCTTTGGTATGGTATTTTGTAAAAATAGTGACTCTCCTTGAAACTGCATTTTTCTAAACTTTTGCCCCACCAACTTTGCTACCTTCACCATATTCTACTTTTTTTCTATTTCAAGCTTTTCTGGGTGCTTTCTTTTTATTTTTCAGCTTTTTGCCTTGTTTTTACAATTCACTTTGCTTTTTAGCCTTCATCTAAGGCATTACTTATTTTTCTTGTATTCAGTACATGATTTTTCCTTTTTCTCTATATTCCTAACTCACCTCCTCATTTTTGTGATTTACCCTTATACTAGCCACCCTCTACTTAGGCTTTTAGCCTGTGTTGAGATACACAATATCCATCCTCTGAACTAGGGCCACTTTTGATAGCCATCCTTAACTTAGGCTTTTTCCCTCAGTCAAGGTATACAATGTTCAAGGAAAGACTACGGATAATCTTAAGATTTTAATACTAACAATCCTAGGTTAATCAAGTGTTTCTAAAGAATAGGTACATGGTAGGCTCAAATATTAGGAATAAGGGATATATAATCAATTTGGATAGTTATTTTTATACTTAAGTGGACTATTTAAGAAAAATAGCCAAAAATTCTTTCCTAATCTAATTAATCAACAGTCTAACTTAGAGTAACAATGCAAGTTCTGAATTAGCACAAAACACATGAATTTATCAAATTATGCTCACGTTCACATAGAATTGCATTCATTATCAACAAAACACTTACAAATCATACTTTTTATCTAAATATGCATTCATGGTTACTATTTAACTATTGAATAGATATTATCACATACCTAAAAATGGTTACTATTTAACTACTAAATCAAAATTTTTAGTGGGTATCATTTTTTCAAACAACACATAAAAATATGATATATACCACAAGTGTTGGTATTATATGCTACAAATATTATCCAAACATCTTAAACATGTCGGTTCAACAGAAATTAAATATCCACAGGGAAAAAGAATACAAACAAGAAAACCCTAGGATAAAAAATTGGATTAGTTATAGACCCAAACTACTCAGACTTCACCGAGACTCATAACTACCCACACCCCATTGAAAAAGATGTGCGTTGTTCCCAATGCACAAAATCAAAACTAAATAAAACATAAGGGGTCAAAAAAGATATGTGGGCACCTAAGCACCAGGGTCTACCTTGGGTTGTCACCCAAGCAGCGCCTAATTTATTGTCATAGCACAACATAGGCAAATTGGTTACTCGGACTTTGCCTATTGTCCAAACTTCACTTTTCAACTCATCTGGATCCTTCAAGAACTGACAAAAATTGAAGATGACTTCTTCGTCATTTAATATGAACCTAAGTTAACCTACTTCTATATCCACTAGGGCTCATCCAGTGGCTAGGAAGGGTCTTTCTAAGATGATTGGGACGTCAAAGTCAACTTTGCAGTCTAGGATCATTAAATATGAACTTCTCAACTTTTACCAACATATCATATAGTATCCCCACAGGTTTCTTCACCGTGTGATCCGCCATCAATGACTGCATGCTAGTCGGCGTAGGGGCTCCTAATCCAAGATTCTTGTAGACCGTAAGGGGCATCAAATTTATGTTGGCACCTATATCAAATAGTGACCTCGCGGACTCTACATCTCCAATAGTGTAGGGTTTGGAGAAAGCATGTGGATCTTCATGCTTTTGAACTAAGGACCTTGTAGCAATAGCACTACAATGTTGAAGCTCTTGGGAAAGCTCCAGACTCATAGTGCACTTTTTGGTGATCAAGTCCTTCATGTACTTCGCATACCATGGCATCTTCTCCAATGCTTCGATGAGAGGAATGTTGATGGAGAGTTATTTTAGCATGGAGAGAAAGTGCTTGAACTTACCTTCCTTCTCCCTCTTTTTGATTCTCTGAGGGAATGGTGGAGTAGGCTTAGGAATGGGCTTAAACCTCTGTGGAGCATCAGCTACATCACTCGCCCCATCCTTGCCATGATGATCTTCTTCATCCACATCCTTTGTCGTAACCATCTACTCTTGAACATCTTCTACATCAACCAGCATGGGAGGGTCAATTGTGCTCTTTCCATCTCGAGTGGTTATTGCCATACATTGCCTTTCATTTTTAGGATTTTGCACTATTGCTAGGCAGTGTACCCCTTTGACGCTTGATGTGCTATCAAAATACAACATATTTGATACTTAAAACTTAAGATTTTGTTTGTTCTCAATGCGAAATTTATATTTTTTTATGTGTTTTTGCTGTTTAGTTTGTTGGAAAGCAGGTTGGCATGATTTTTGGAAAAAAAATGCAAATTTTTCTATTTTTAATGAGATTTTACGACTCGTAGAGTGAATTTCGTGGAGATATCTAGTGAAGTTTGAAGATCTAAAGTTCCGTCATACGAAACCTCTTTACGGCTCGTAGATCACTCTATAATTCGTATAAAGAGGTTTCGTGAAGAATTCCAGAGAAGGACCAGATGTTGCAGGTGAAGTCTACGAGAGTGCAATACGAGTCGTAAATCAGTTTACACCCGTAAAGTTGATTTGTAGAAGTGAAGTCGAAGATCTCAAGAGCTGAACATGAGACCTCAATTACGACTTGTAAACCCAATTATGAGTCATAAAGGACTGTTGTATAAAGTCACCGACCAGTTTTTCTAATTATTTAGGACTTGTTTATAAATACTATAAATAGTAACTTTTAGGTCATTATTCACAGAATACAGTAGATAGGACGTCATTAGAGTACATTTTAGGGGTTTATACTTGGAGATAAAATATTGGAGAGGAGAATACACTTGTGGATTCATTGTATCTTTCAATCTTGTGATGTTCAATACAAATTGGGTTGGCTTATTCTTCAATCCAATTGGGTAAGTGATTAATTATGTTCTCTAAATTCATGATTTCTTCATCTACTTATAGCATGAGTAGCTAAATCCATAACTTGGGGTTGTGGGAACTACTACAAGAAAAAAGACTTTTAACAACCATTTCTTAATGAAGAAAAATAAATCCGGTCATTATAAATAGACTTATAGTGACCAAATTTTTTTTGATTGTTATAAATATACTTATAGCAACAAAAATTATTTCTTGTCCTTGTAAATATATACTTACAGTGACCAAATTTTTTTTGGTCATTATAAGTATACTTATGACCAAATCTTTTTCCGATCATTATAAATATACTTATACCGACCATAATATTTTAGGTTGTTAAATATAAATTTTAATCCAACATTAACAAGACAGTAAATTTGATCATTAAAAACATAACATCCCATTGTTAAAATATATTAGCTAGTGTACAAATATATTTTAATTAATATGAAGGCAAAGAGATCAGACCAAATCATGTTATAAGTATAACAAGTAGGTTTTATTAATCATTCCTCATTCCGATAAGAATCCTCAATCTTTTATAATTTTGCTTATTTTATAATAAAAAAGTTTAATAAAAAGAATAAAATGTTAATGTATTATTTTCTAATAACTCTATCCATCATTATTATTATAGTCAATCATATAAAATTTTTGAATATTATAAAATCATTTAGTTACAATCTTTTTTGCACAATTTTTTTAACTTAAATATTTTCTTGATATAGTTTCTATATATATATATATATATTTATTTTTAGAGACAATTTATTTATCTTTACTTGACATTTTTAAAGATTCAAGATGAAGTAGTTCAAAATAAATAATTGTAATGAAACAAAAAAATTAAAAATAGAAGAAATAATATTAAATACTTCCTCCATCCCATTTTATGTGGCACCCTTTGATTTTGCACGATGTTTAAGAAATAAAAAGGAAGACTTTTAAAACTTGTGGTCTAAAATCATTCTTAGATATTTATGTGACTGAGAATCATTTTATTAAGGGTAAAAAGAAATTTTACAGGTAAGTTAATTTCCAATTAGAATAAGGCGATATTCTTTTCGGGACGGACCAAAAAGGAAAGGGTGTCATTTAAAATGGGACAGAGGATAGATGTTTAAGATAGAAAAGATATACAAATTTGGTAGTAAGTAATTTTCTTAAGAGGATAGAAGTTTCTCCACTTACAATTGCTTCGATCAGTAAACTTAACAATCAGTATTCAGTAATAATGTTTCTTCTAATAAAAAATATATATTGTGTTAATTCTTTTTCGTTATTGGCTGTGAAACCAACAAGTGTATACAAAGAAAAATCATTTGTTTGAGTTAGAAAAGTATAAAGTGAAATTTTACAAACAGAGTATTTAAGAAGTTTTATATGAAATATAATCAACTACTAAATTAATTAAGAAATCATAATTTTTTTATTATATAAAATTTAACATGATATAATTAATTTGTATCTCATAATATTTTAATGATATTGAATTATGTATATAAGGTGAATACTATTAATATAAAAAGTGAAACTAAAAGAAGTTAAGGGTTTTACCATTAATCAATGTGCAAAAAGTCAATAACATAAGGTGCATAATATAAAACAAACAACTTTATGTGTAGTACTAGAAAATCCAACTTTCTTTCTATTTGATTGTGATAATAGAAATAAATTTTATATTTTGGTAGTTAATCTTTGATTTAGTGAAAATAACAAAGAAGATAATAATTATTAGGAGTGTTATTAATACCTTACATGAAGTTTTTATACTTGACTTTTGATAGATCATGCAGTTTGAAGAACTCGTCCTCGGAGAAAGTGTAAATAAATATAAGAAATGCAAAACTTTTCAAGCACAGGAAGATTGCGTTTCATATTTAAGAAATTCTTTAAAGATCTTCTAGTTTTCTTTTACAAAGAATTAAAAATAGAATGTCATACAATTTGTATGTGTATATTTTTGTAAACTTACGCAATATCAAATCTAATATGAATATAATCAATTTGTATATTTTCATATGTGCATGTATTTGTGTGCATGTGTGTGTGTATATATACGCACTTTTGCGATCTGACTTGTAGTTATAATTAAGGTTTTAATAACTAATACTGAAGGGAGCCTTGGAATAACTGGTAAAGTTGTTATCATGTCACCAGAAGGTCATAGGTTCAAATCTTGGTAACATCCTCTGGCAGAAATAAAAGGTAAGGCTACGTACAATAGATCCTTATGGTTGGACCTTCCCTGGAGGTGCACCGGGCTTGCCTTTTATTTTTCAATAAGTAGAATATCAATTAGTTAAGGAATAATATAGTCACTAAAAATAGGTATAATGACCGAATTTTCGTCGTCGTTAAAGCTTTCTTAATGACCGAATTAAATACGGATGTTAAACTTTTAGTAGTGGAGCTTTTAACGACTGGTGACAGTGGGATTTTTACTGGTTGTGGTTGACTAATAATGACTAGATTTATACTTTTAATGATGGAATTTTCTCTCCTTAAAGACTTATTTTCTTATAGTGAACGATGAAGATCTAACCAAATAAACCTGGATAATTTGCAATTCTTGAAATGGGTATTTACATGTATTAATCAATTCTCTTCATTTAACATATTTTCTAGTAGTGGCTAACATTAGAACTTTCCTAGTTTTGCCTCCCCGATCCAGGTGTTAATGAATAGGAAAAGAGATTTATTAACAGAATTCGATGATGTGTTTAATCTAATCAACCGAACTAGATCAACAGGAGGTTAACTGGGACTATGGGTAATTGTTAGTATTCCACACTATGGAGATAGGCCAAGTAACATAGTGAATTCGACTCTCATCTTTGACCAAAGGACTTGGTGAATTTAAATTACTGTGCTACATGCTATACTCTTGTTGAGAATTGGGTTATCCAGGGATATTGAGTTGGTGAATCATGGGGAACACAATTCTCGAGTAGCACTCCATTATTGCTTATCTCTTGTTTTAGTTAGTTTAGTCTAACTTCTTATCAATCATTGCAACCCTCTTTTTTGGGGAATTGAGTTAGTTAATATTTGAATTGTTTATTAGTGAGTCAATTTTGAAGCCTTCGTATTCTCTATGAGATTTGACCCTAACCTTAATTAGGTTTTATATTTGACAATGATCACTTTATCCTCCAAAAGAGAGTTGTAACTTGCACGTGATCAAAGATTATGGTGCCATTGTCGTGGAATACGACTAGACTTTGATTGAATTCACTAGTAGTTGTAATTAAGACAGATACCGATCAAACTAAAGGTATTAAGCATAAATGACTTTTTATTCTTGGAGATAATTGCATTTTGATTGAGTTATTTATATAAGGAAAAGGAAAGTAAGCAAGGTAAACAAAAAATCCTTCTTTTATTATTATTATTATTATTATTATTATTATTATTATCATTATCATTATCATTATCAGTATCATTATTATGATTATCATTATTATTATTATTATTGTCATCATGATTATTATTATTATCATTATTATTATTATCAACATCATTATTATTATTATCATCATCATTATTATCATCATCATTA
>JAABOM020057685.1:0-51743 GCA_011800125.2 Solanum clarkiae
TAGATTCATAGCTCAAAACATGCTAAAACAATCATAATTTCATGAAACCCCAACATAGTGTGCAGTGAAATTCATAATAAGTAAGACCCACTAGTAAATCAACTTTAAATCATGCAATTTTAAGTAGAAGGAAGCTTGGACATCATGGTTGAAAGGAACCCATGAAAGAAACCCACATATCTTAGTTTTGGATAATTCTTGATGAAGATTGGAAATGGAGACTTGAAGCTTGAATGAAATCCTTATGATCCGGATGAGTTTTGGGACTTGGAATTTAGTGATAAAATTTTGTGTAAGTGTTGAGGAAGTATTCAGGAATGTATTGAATGATATGAGGGTGAAATAAGGCTAAGTATAGGTATTTTCATACAAAGTCTTGGGCCGAGATAGAAAAACTGAGCAAAAACTATATTGAGGCGCACCCTTGGCGCGTCGCGCCAGTGGTGCAGAAACCTCATTTGAATTTGATTTTTGGGAAAATGAAATTGCAATTTGTTTGCTATAAATTCAGAGTTAGACCTATTTCCCACTCAATTTGACTCCATGATCAAGAATATGAAGTCGAACTTTTGATATCGTGCACAAATTTTGTGATATATGAAAATTACGATTCCGAGCACTTCTGAGGCATATTTTGGGCACTTTTCAAGGTCATTTTAATATCTCCCCCTTGGGAGCATTTGTCCCTTAATGTCAAAGAAACGTATATGAGAAGAGTAACCATGAAGAGATCAGTTCCAACATGAAATGCAATAACACACTTAAAACACCATTTTCAAAATCTCAACATAAGTGTAAAATCACCATGAACTGTGTCAATATAAACCTGAATGCATGCAAATGACTTAGAGGCTTGAAAATGAGACATAAAATCATATAGAAGACTTACAATTAGTACCTTAGGCTTGAGTAGGATGAAAGAGATAAGGATATCGCTTTTTCATGTCCGCTTCAGCCTCCCATTAGCACTTTTGACTTGTTGATTCCTCCAAACGACCTTAACGGAAGTAACATCCTTGTTCTTCAACCTCTTCACTTGTCTATCAAAGATCTCTATTGGAACCTCTTCATATGTCAAGTTATCTTCAACTACCCCCATAACATTAAGAGGCATAATAGCATTAAGGTCACTCACACACTTCCTCAATATAGACACATGAAAAACCGGATGAACCAATTCCATTTCACTAGGCAAATCTAACTCGGAGGCCACCTTACCAGTCCTCCTCGTCATCCTTTAAGAACCGATATGTCAAGGGCGTAACTTACCCTTCTTACCAAAACGAACAACACCTTTCATGGGTGACACTTTCGAATAGACCAAATCACAAACCTTAAACTCAAGCTCCCTCATTCTCACATTGGCATAAGACTTTTGGCAACTTTGGGCTGTTTTCACCTTTCTCTAATCATCCTTACCTTCTCCATAGCATCCATAACCAGATCCAGACCCAAAAAAGCCATCTCTCTAACTTTAAACCACCCAATCGGTGATCTACAGTGTCTACCATAGAGATCATCAAAAGGAGCCATACTAATGCTAGTATGATAGCTATTGTTATAAGTAAACTCAACCAATGGAAGATGATCATCCCAACTACCCCTGAGCTCCAATACACAAGCCCTAAGCATGTCCTCAAGTGTTTGGGTAGTTCTTTAGGCTTGGCAATCCGTTTGAGGGTGAGAGGCCGTACTAAGCTTTACCTAGGTCCCAGGACCACTTTGGAAGGATCTCTAAAAGTGTAAAGTGAATTGTGTACCACGATCTAATATGATGGACAAAGGAACCCATGCAACCTCACCAAGTCATGAATGTACAACCTAGCATAATCTTTAGCCCCATATGTGGTTTTAACTAGTAGAAAGTGAGCAGATTTTGTCATCCTATAAATGACAACCCAAATGGAATCAAAACCCTTTCTAGTCTTGGGCAACCTAACCACAAAATCTATGTTAATCTCTTCTCACTTTCAAGTAGGAACCTCTATGTCTTGGGCTAGGCCACCCGGCCTCAGGTGCTCGGCTTTGACTTGTTGGCAACTAGGCAATCGAATACGAATTTGACAGTGTCCCTCCTCATGCCTCCCGACCAATACACCTATCTCAAATCTCTATACATCTTAGCAGACCCAGGGTGAATCGAGTAAGAAAACCTTGAGCCTCATTAAGAATCTTTTCTCTCAAGCCATCAACCAGAGGCAAAAATAGACTACCTTGGAATCTACGGACACCATCTTCCCCTTGGGAGAAAACCTCCACCTTGCCATCCTTTAATAATGCCTTCAATTCTAACAAAGTGGGGTAAAGATCTTGCTTAGGTTTCACCTCGTCAACCAATGAAGATTTAGAACCATCAACAACAACACCACCACCAATATAAACCTCTTCTAATCTAACCCCAAATCTAGACAACCTATAGACCTCCTTAGCAACCTCTATGCCCCCACCATCAACATGATCTAGGCTACCTATTGACACCCTACTCAAAGTATTCGCCACAACATTAGCCTTATCAGGATGATAATGCACACTCATATCATAATCCTTAAGAAGTTCGAAGCACCTTCTTTGCCTCAAGTTAAGATCTTTGTGAGTACTCAAATTAGAGACTCTTATGATCCGTAAACATATCAACATGCACCCATTATAAATAATGACGCCACAGCTTTAATGCAAAAATCATGGCGGCTAGTTCAAGATCATAGGTAGTATAGTTCTTTTCATGCTCTTTGAGTTGTCTAGAAGCATAGGCTATGACCTTACCATTTTGTATCAAAACACAACCCAAATCATGCTGGGAAGCATCACAATACACAACAAACCCTTCTAGACCTTCCAGTAATGATAATATAGGAGTGGGTACAAGCTTATCTTTCAATTTTAGAAGCTCTTTTAACACTCATCGGTCCAAACAAATTAGCCTTCTTTTGGGTCAACTTTGTCATAGGAGAAGCAATAGAAGAGAACCTATTCACAAACCTTCGATAGTAACCCACTAAGCTCAAAAAGCTCCTAATATTCGATGGGGTAAATGGTCTAGGCCAATTTCTAATCATATCCTTATTTTTGGGATCCACCTTAATACCATACCCGACACCATATGCCTTAGGAAGGATACCCCTTTTTACCAAAATTCACATTTTTGATACTTGGCATACAACCTTTCGTCCCTCAATCTTTGTAGCACTGCCTTTAAGTGGCCCATATATTCCTCCTCACTAAGTGAACAGATCAAAATATCATCAATGAAGACCACAACAAACGAATCAAGGTAGGGTTTGAAGACCCTATTTATAAGATCTATGAAGATAGCCAGTGCATTGTTTAACCCAAAAGACATCACCACAAACTCATAATGCCCATACCTAGTCCAGAAGGCCTCCTGGGAATGTTACACTCCCTCATTTTCACTTGATGATACTCAGATCGAAGATCAATCTAAGAGAAGTGGCTAGCCCCTTGCAATTGATCAAACAAATCGTCAATCCTTGGAAGAGGATACATATTCTTAATGGTGACCCTATTAAGTTGCCAGTAGTCAATAAAGAATCTAAGAGACCAATACTTCGTTTTCACAAACAATACCAGTGCACCCGAAGGTGATTGGCTAGGCCTAATAAAACCCTTCTCCAACAAGTATCTCAATTACTCCTTCAACTCCTTTAACACCGCCGAGGCCATACGGTAAGTGGGAATAGAAATGGGTTGAGTATTGAATAGGAGGTCTATACCAAAATCTATTTTCCTTTAGGGAGGAACATTGGGAAGGTCATTTGGAAAGACATCAAGAAACTCATTTACAACCGAAACCAACTTTATAGGAATGAGCTTGGACTCCACAGCCCTAACCTTCACAAGATGATAAAGGTACCTCTTAGAGATCAACTTACGGGCTTTAGTGCAATAGATAAATCTACCCTTGACTACATGACTCTCCCACTTAAGAATGAGTTCATTTGGTAATTGGAAATTGAACCCATGAATTCTACAATCAACAGAGGCATAGTATGCATGCAACCAATTCATCCCAAGAAGGACATCAATATCAACCATATCCAACTCAACAAGATCACAAGGCAATATTTTATGCAAGATGCAAATGGGAAAATTTCTATAGACCTTCCTAGCAACAATAGATGCACCAATAGAAGTAGAAACCTCATATGACTCACACATAAATCCGGCTCAACATGAATCTTTTTAGCAACAAAAGGGGTAACAAAAGAATGAGGGGTACCCTGATCAATCAATGCAACACATTAAAATTAAAGACTTTTAACATACCGATGACGACATCAGACACCTGATCAACCCCTTGTCTCCCATGTAAAGCGTAAAACCAACTGTGCCTTGGAGCACTACCTTGTTGACCTCCTCTCCCCAAAGGAACCGCATTAACACCCCAGCCTTGAGGATGAATATCCTTAAACTTGTTACGATTATATAGGCAATCCATCATTTTGTGGCCCACTTTCCCGCAACTATAGCAAGCATTAGCATCCCTCACACATAGGCCACCATGACCCTTACAACATCTTTGGACCCACGTGTCTAAGCATCACACCACCACCCTCTTGGGGCCTTGGATAGTCATTGGCAAATCTCCCTCTAGGAACATGAGAAGACCATTGGCTTTGGTGAAACTGGCCACCCTTGGTACTTTGGAAATTACCATCAAAACATGCCTTTTTAGCCTTATGACCCATTATCTTCGATAATTTCTCCCCCTCTAGTTATTCGATGTAGATCATCAAGCGGGATAAATCCATGTCATTGATCAACGTGGTGGTACGACATTCTTCACTTACCAAATTGGAAACACCCGTCATAAACTTATTCATTCTAGACATTGGGTAGACAACCAAGTGTGGAGCATATTCTGAGAGTTGGTTGAACTTGAGGGCATACTCCCTCACACTCTTAGATCATTGCTTCAAGTTCATGAACTCTACCAATTTCGCTTTCCTAAGCTCAAGAGGGAAGAATCTATTGAGTAAAATGGCCTTAAACTCCTCCCATTATATCACATTATTTTTCCCCTTCTACTCCTTCCATTAAGTGTACCAAATTTGTGCCACTCCCTTGAGTTGGTAAGTTGCCAACTCCGCCTTTTCTTCCGACCTCACACTAATTATGGACAACACCTTGTTTACCTCATCAATGAAGTCTTGAGGGTCTTCATCCACCATAGACCCATTGAACTCCGGTAGGTTCATCCTCATAAAGTCCCTCACCCGAATGCCAGAGTAAGAGCATGAGGGGCTTGGATCCATTGATTAGCTTGATTAGCCACAACTTATGCAAGAAAAGTGAGAGCATCCCGGAGCTCACCATGAGTCAGTTATTCCTCGGGAGTGCGGGCTCTTCTTCGTCTAGTGTTAGGCATTATCTAGGATAGCAAGGAACAATTGTTATGAGGAAAAACCTTATTTCAATTCTATAGCTTGACTTAGAACATGAAAAAGAGAAATATTTCCTAAAACTTCTCATAACCTCTTACTCATAGTTGTGGTACACAACACAACCAAGAATAAGACTCTAATTGACGTGGTGTGTTGGATGCCGAGGACCACTAACAACCTAGTGCTCTAATACCAAATTTTTCACGATCCAAGCCTAGGGCCTAGATGTGACACAGTGCATAGGGAAATCGAAGGGACCCCAAGCAAGCCTCTTAACATATCATTACACATCCTTGGTCGCGAAAGCAATCAAATAACAATAAATGAGTAGAAATAAGGGAACATGGGGCTAGGGGACATCTTTCATAGAATAAAAGATCATAAAGTACAGAGAGTCAAGGCTCATATTATCAATACTTATCTTGTCCAACAACATCTCTAAGCATAGAACTTAGTAGGGGCCAAGACAAGCAACAGGTCTCACCCTCATAGTCAAGCATACAAGAAAAAGGAAAGGGAATCTTTATACATAGCGCAAGATCAGGTCAATGTCCCTGAAGTTAAGGACTCACCACTTTCTTCGTAGGGGAAATCACACTAGCTACGTGGAGGAGGATGATGATCAAGCGAATCTTCGGTTCCTATATGGTAATATCATGTAGGCATAGAGTATGCGTTAGTACATTTTAATGTACTAAGTATGTAGGATGCAATGGAAAAATAGATAAGTAACATCGTCAAAATGCATAATTAGACAATAGATGAATATATGACAATATGGCATGCATTAATGATACCTAAAGTAAACATGCTTGTATATAGAACATACTACATGTGTAGGAAGATATCATTAGTTCTAACCAAGGCCTAACACCTCCTTGGCGAGGTGATTGAGGTACCAACCCCTCAACAAGGTGGCACGGGCCTACTACCCCTTGAGAGAGGCAATTGAGGTACAAACCCCTAACAAGTTTGCATGAGCCTACCACATCCTGAGTGAGGAAATTGAGTTACAAACACCCCAACAGGGATGCATGGGCCTACTATCTCCTGAGCGAGCCAATTGAGGTACATACCCTCCAACAAGGTAGTTTGGGCCTACTACCCCGTTGAACGAGGCAAATGTTCAACTTCCAACACTATAGATACTTTTCATAAAATCAACATATTTACACCATACTTTCATTATCATAAAGTCATGCAAGTCATAGTTCAAGCAATAGATCATCAATAGCTCAAGAATCCTAAGCCAATCATTTTATCGAATACTTGGTGGGTGGGTAATGATAGTGTAAAATCATGCAATTCAAGAGGGGAATTATGCTAGAAAATTCAATGTAAAATCATTAATACATACTTGGTAACACCTTCAAGAAATATACGTCAAAACACTTCATCAAATCTCACAAATTTTAGATTCATAGCTCCAAACACGCTAAAACAATCATAATTTCATGAAACTCCAATGAAGGGTGCAGTGAAATTCATAATAAGTGATACCCATGAGTAAATCAACTTTAGATCATGCAATTTTAAGTAAAAGGGAAGCTTAGGCATCATGGTGAAAGGAATCCATGAGTGAAATCCACATACCTTAGCTTCGGAGAATTTTTGATGATGATTAGAAATGGAGACTTGAAGCTTGAATGAAATTCTTAAGATCCGGATGGGTTTTGTGACTTAGAATTTGGAGATGAAATATTGTCTATATGTTTTAGAGAGTATTTGGGAATGTCTTGAATGATATGCGGTGAAATAAGGCCAAGTATAGGTGTTTTCACGCATGGGAACACTTAGGCCCAAGACCCGAAAGTCTTCTACCGAGATAGAAAATCTGAGAAAAATTTATAGTGAGGTTCACCCTTGGCGCGTCGCACCAGGGGTGCGGAAACCTCATTGGAATTCGATCTTTGGGAAAATGAAAGTGCGATTCATTTTCTCCATAATTGGGGTTAGACCAATTTTCCACTAAATTTGACCCCCTGATCAAGAATATAAAGTCGGATGTTTGATATCACGCACAAATTTTGAGACATGAAAATTACGATTCCAGGCACTTTCGAGGCATATTTTTGGGCACTTTTCAGGGTTGTTTCAATGGAGGCCATATATTTTGAGGGCATTCAGCCCAATGAGTGGTGAAAACCTACCTGTTCGATATATGAGGAGCCAAAGGTGGTTGACACGATGATACATTATGGGCTTGAGTGGTTGACAGAGGCACTCGGTAGGTACTCCCTAATTATAGTACGAGAGTTTTATGCATCTTATGCTGCCATGATTCTGTGCAATCTTCCCAAGGGGACTAGACCTATGACTCAACCCAGATTGACAGAGGTGTGAATGAGAGGTCAGTGGGTTGATAATTCTGAGGAGATGATCCCTCGTGTTCTATTTGGTCCAGAGTACCGTGCCCCAAGTTAGACAGCGAGTTTGACTACAAGTTGGGGCAGGCTAGAAATTCACTGATTATGAAGGATCTAGTATATAAGACCTCATTACTAAGATGGGTGGCCGATCACATTGTAGAGCAGGGTCCGGAGACTGCTTGGGTTACCACCCATATGGAGCCTATTGTCAAGGCTTGACTCTCTTTCCCCACCAAGTTTTTGTGGGCTTTGGTTAGATCACGCATCCGACTAACCTTGGTGGATAATACACTTATGCTGCAACATGCGATATTGCTTCCCAGCATCTTGGCTGGCTACGATGTTGATTGGGACCGATTCATAGTAGAGCAGATACATGAGTTAGCACTTAAGAGGACCACCTCCATCCCATTTCCAGTTTTGTTCTACAGGCTCTGTCTTGAGTGTAGGGTAGAGATTTTGCACTAGCTGGACCAGTTAGTTAAGGCCCAGCATACCTTGGAGCCCATCCTGATAAAGGCCAATGAGAACCCTGTGGCACTTTTGCAGGCACAATCGCCACCACCACCATAGATGTTTGCCCCGGAGCTACCACTTGAGGGTTCGATGACTGCCATCACCACTACTATTGCTGCTACTACTTATGAGAGACCCTAGCAGCCCAAGACAATCGATATTGAGAGGGGTGCTACTACAGTTGCTCCTGCACTAGAGGCCACCACTTCACAGCCTTCTACACCGGGCATTATTTATGTGTCCTTTATTTTTATTCAGGCCGTGGTGCAATTATTATCACATGCTAAGGCCCAGGTATCTCAGCTTATCCAGTAGCTCAGGCCATGGGTCGGGTAGGCTATTGCGGATTCAGAGGAGCGGAGCTGGGCGTTCAACATCTTTACTATTTAGGAGCATACTTTTAGAGAGGACGCTCCTATCGATGCCTTTGAGGACTGGGTTCATAAGAGATTAGAAAGGCCCATCCTTCAGATTTGCCAGCTGTACATTAGGAGATCGAGAAGCTTAGTGCTGACATGATAGCTTCACTTGTGGCACCTATGACAATACCAGAGACCACATCTACAAAGCCTCTATTTGATTTATTTTCCTCCACAGTGCCTTCATAGACTTCTCTATGGAAGAGATCTTGCACGGATGTGGAGCTAGATGAGAGGAGTATACGTGTAAAGGTTTACGAGGATGATGAGAATTAGGAGGACGAGCTCGGGTTGGCCTTGAGGACATCGAGGCAAGAGGAAGAGATGAGGCTAGCTCGTGAGCAAGATAAGGCAAAGGGCATTGGCCCCTCTAGATACCGTGCAACAGCTGAGGAAACTACCCAGCAGGAGAGGGATGGCCAGACTCAACTACAAACTGGCGCTTAGCGGTCTAGGTATATTTTTTGACCTTACTTATTCTATTTTTGCTTGATTTGGTGCATTGGGAAGAATGCATAATTTTTTCAATGGGGTGTGGGTAATTATGGGCGTCAGTGAAGTTTGAGTAGCTTATGGCCCATACCCACCCCTAATTTTGATCCCAAGGTTTTTCTGCCTGTGTTCTTTTTCCTCGCGGATATTTAATTTCTATTGAACTGACACATTTAGGATGTTTAGATAATATTTGTAGCATATAGTACTAATACTTATGACATATAACATGTTTTTATGTTTTATTTTGAAAATTGGTACCCACAAATATTTTTTGATTGGTAGTTAAATGGCAACCATGCATGTATGAGTGTTTGACAATAACTGTTCTAATAAGTGAGGGTAATTGAGACATCAAGTATGATCTGTAAGTTGCTTGTTGATAGTGTATGCAATGCCATGTAAGTGTGAGTTTATTTTGCTAGAATCGTGCATTTTATGATAATTTAGATCTTTCTCTAAGTTCGATCATAGATTAAATGAATTAGGAAGGGATCTTAGGCCTTTGTTCTTTAATTAGTCCACTTTAGCCTAAAAATGACCAACTAAATAAAGTTTTGTTCCGCGTTCCAAATTTTGAGCCTTACGTGTACCAGTTCTTTTAAAAACACCTGATTAGCCTAGTCTAGTCTAGTGAAAAATCTTGAAATTGGCCTTGGTCTGTCCTTGAGCATTATGAACGTTGATTGAGGCAAAAAGCCTAAGTTGAGGGTGGCTACCAAAAGTGGCACTGGTTTGGGGAATAGATATTGTGTACTTCAATACAGGCTAAAAGCTTGAGTTGATTGTGGCCGGTGTAGGTGTAAAATCCAAAATAAAAAGGTGTTGAGTTGGGAATGAGGAGAAAAGAAGAAAATCATGCACAGGGTGTAAGAAAAAGAAAAAGGATGCCGTAGATTAAGATTAAAAGAAACATGAATGTAAAAATGAGGCAAAAGTTGAAAAATGGAAGGAAAATACTCGAAAAAGCTTGAATATGGAAAAAGGGAGGATAAAGTGAAAATCTTTGAGTTGGTAATGCGAAAGTGATGAAAAACGTAGTTTAAGGATCTCTTTTAGTCACTATTTGTCCAAACTGCCATGCCAAAGCCCCCCGAGCCTACTTTACAAGCCTAGAAAGTCCTAATGTGATCCTAGTACAGTTGGCTGAAAATTTGAGTCATGAGTATAGGGGCAAGCCTATGGTATTAATAGTTATGCATGAACATCTTTTGTCAGAGTGGGTATGTTTGCATAGTCCCAAAGTTGAATTTGAAATCATCATTGAGTGTAAAAAATGAGACTTCTTTCTGTGAAGGGACATGCATTAGCATTTGACTTGCTCAGAGATTGTGGATTGTTGATATTCCCTTGCCTATCATAGTTTTGTTGTCAACTGCACTAATGTGTTTTGGTTTTCTAAATAGCCATCTGATCTTGTTTTGAAAAGTTGGTGTGGGTACCTGAGTTTGAATTGTATGTGATGTATGCCATTGAGTTGAGGATGTGTGTTGCTATACTGTCTATCTAGGTTGAGTCGTCGCTTTAGGACAAGCAACAATTTTAAGTTGATGGTGTTGATGTGTTGCAAAAATACACCACATTTGATGCTTAAAACTTAGGATTGTATGTGTCCTCAATGCGACATTAATGGTTTTTATGTGTTTTTCGGTATTTACTTTGTCGGAAGTAGGTTGGCATGATTTTGGGGCAAAATTACAGATTCTTCTGGTTTTTGATTGTTTACGGGACCCTCTACAAGTCGTAACGGATTCTACGAGTCATAGAGTGTGTTTGGTGAAGATTTTAGGTGAAGTTTGATTTCTAAAATTCAGCCATTCAAAACCTATGTACAAGTCGTAGATCACTCTACGAGTCGTATAGATTGGTTACGTGAAGAATTTCAGTGAAGGGCAGTAGATACAGGTGAAGTTTGTGAGAGTATAATATGAGTCGTGAATTAGTCTATGACTCATAAAGTGGATTGGTAGCAGTGAAGTCCAAGATCTTAAAGGTTGAATATGAGACCCCGACTATGACTCATAAATCAGTTAACGAGTCGTAAATGCCTGTCGTAGAAAATCATTTAATAGCTTTCTTTTTAAGGACTCTTTTATAAATACTATACATAGTATGTTTTAGATTAATTTTGAAGAGAGTACAGTAGAGAACGTCATTAGAAAGTACTTTTAGGGTCTTGTAGTTGAATACTTCAATCTTGGAGGAGAATACATTTGTACATTCCGTGTATTATCAAATCTTGTGATTGTTAATATATTTTGGATTTGCTTCTTCGTTAATTCAATTGGGTAAGTGATTAATTATGTTTTCTCAATTAATGGTTTCTTCATCTACCCATAGCATGAGTTGCTACATCCACAACTTGGGGTTGTCAAAAACATGAAGATCTAACCAATTAAACCCAGATAATTTGTAATTCTTGGAAAGGGTATTTACACGCATTAATCAATTCTATTCATTTTGCATGTTTTCTAGTGGTTGCCAGTATTAGAATTTGCCTAGTGTTACCTTCTCGATCTAGGTGGTAATAGGTAGGAAAAAAGATTGATTAATAAGATTTGATGATGTATTCTCATCTAATCAACCGAACTTGACCGAAGGGAAGTTGATGGGACAATAGGTAATGGTTGGTATTGCGCAGTATGGAGATGGGCCAAGTCACATAGTGACATTTTCCTCTCACCTTTTACCAAAGGTCTTGGTGAACTTATATTACCATCATACATGCAATATTCTAGTTGAGAATTAGATTATCCAGGGATATTGAGTTTAGGGAACACAATTCCCAAGTTGCTCTCCGTTATTTATTGTTTCTTGCTTTAGTTAGTTTAGTTTTAATTTTTTGTTGAACAATGCAAATCTCCTCCCCTTTGGGAAATTGAGTTTTTAATTACTTGAATTTCATTTTGGTGAATTCGTTGTGACTCTCCGTATTCTCCATGCGATTCGGCCCTAACCTTTGTTAGGTTTTATATTTGACAATAATTGTTTTATCCTCCAAAAAAGAGGTGTAACTTGGGTGTGATCAGTCTCCTTGAAAAAGCCACCCTCAATTTATGCATTTAGCCTGCATTGAGGTACACAATATGTCACGACCCAAGCCTAGGGCCTAAAGGTGACATGGCGAATGGGGAACCCGAAGGAACTCCAATCAAGCCTCTTAACTTGTCATTACACATCATTGGTCGAGGAAACATGTAAAATACATAAAGTAAGAATAAGGGACAAAGGGGCTAAAGGATAGCTTGCAAAACATACATCATCATCAAGAGACAAGAGGTAAAGCTCCTATCATAACACAACTTATCCAACAAACACCTCTAAATACATAGATAAGAGAGGGGTCCAAGACAAGGTAACCGAGTACAACCTCATAGTCAAAATAAAATATAAAGTAGAGTTTCTCAATACAAGAAAGGGAAAACATAGACTAAGGTTCCCGAAATGGAGGACTCACCAACTAGCTTGAGTAGCACCAAACTAGACATGTGGAGGAGGAGGATGATCAACTTGGGCTTTGGTTACTACATGGCGAGATTATGTAGGCAAGAGTATGCGTTAGTACGTTTGAATGTACTAAGTATGTAGGATGCAATCCAACAAGAAATAGGAATCATAATCAAAATGCATAACAATAGGTAATAGGCATAATATAGCAATATGACATGTATGATCAATGCTAGAGAAAAACATGCTTAAGTAACTCATGCTCATATAGGATATCATATGTGTAGAATAGACCAAATTAGATTTCTAAAGTACAAACCCCTTGGTAGGTTAGTGAAGATGCCGCCCCATCACTTAAGTGGTGAAGTACTAACCCTTCACTCAGTTGATGAGTACAAACCCCAAACTTGGTTGGTGATAAAGCTTACCCATCACCTACGTGGTGAAGTACTAACCCTTCACTCCGTTGATGAGTACAAATCCCCAAATCGGTTGGTGATAATGCCACCCCATCACCTGGGTGGTGAAGTACTAACCCTTCACTCGGTTGATGAGTACAAATCCCTAACTCGGTTAGTGATGATAGAGCCCCATCACTAGATGGAGAAGCTTATTTCATCATCATAACATCATCAATCATATCACGTCTTATGCTTTGGACCTTCAATTCTTTAAGAAATCATAACCGGACATTTTAACAAACACTTGGGGGATGTGTAATGTAGATAAAAGACTATGTAATTTAGAGATGAAATCAAGCAAGAAATATTTTTTGTAAAACCATCAATCAACACCTTGCAACACTCCAAAGATATTAAAATCAAAACCCCTCATCAAATCCAACATTAGATCCAATATTTAGAGCTCAAAACATGTTAAAGCAGCCATACTTTCATGAACACAAATCACTATGCAGTAAATTTCTAAATATACAAGACCCACATGTAAAATGAACATTAAATCATGCAAATTTGGTAAAAATGATATTAGGGCACCATGGCAGAGGAACCAATGGCTAAAACCTACATACCTTGACCTTGAAGAATTTCTTGAAGAAGACTTTGATGGATACTTGAAGCTTGAAGGAATTCCTTAGATCTGGATAAGGGTTTTGGGACTTGATTGTTGACAGAAATATTAATCTAAGTGTTTGAGTTAGTATTGGAAAATGTTAAGGATGATATGAGGGTGGAATTTTGCTAAGTATAGGTAAAAACACGTTTGGGAATACTAAGGCCCAAAACCTAAAAGCCTTGGACTGAGATAGAAATCACTCGCGACAAAATACACAAGTCCACGTCTGGTCTGCGACTAGGACCTATCGTGGAGGCCAAAATAACATATGTCCGTGATAGCTGCGCGTCGCGGTGCTGTCGCAAATTGATTCTAGATAAGAAAAATTAAGAAAATTGACATTGCCAGTCTTTCACTCTTAAATCGGGGTTAGAACCCTTTTCAACTAATTTTGACCCCCTGATCATGAATATGAAGTCAGATTTTTGAAATAACAAATGGATTTTGAGATATATGGAATTTAAAATTTCAGACATTCCGAGGAACGTTTTCGAACACTTTTCGGGGTCGTTTCACAATATCCAACCTATGATCCAGGGCCACTTTGGTAGCCACCCTCAACTTAGGTTTTTAGCCTAAGTCGAGGTGTACAATATTCAAGGAGGGATTAGGGCCGATTTCAAGATCACACAATTAAAGTGGTTTGGTTACTTAGGTATCTACAAAGAAAGGGTATATGTATAGCTCAGAAATTAGGATCAAGGGATATATAAATCATTTGGTTGATGTTTTTAGGCTAAGTTGACTAATATGAACAATTTCCTATGATCCTTTCCTAACCAACTAACCTATAGTCTCACTCAGAGTAATAGGGAAAGTGCTGAATTGAAACACTATATTAGAATCATGTAATAAAGCTCACACACACTTGGTACTACATAAACTGTCAACCTAGACTCTCAAATCATGCTTTTTATCATAATTAAGTCATAACTTGTCAGAAGAAACACAATCAATCACTAATTTCTCATGGTTATTATCAAAACTACCTAACAACACATCATTAATCATGGAAAATCTGTGGGTATCATTTTTCAACAAAACCTATCATATGCAACAAATTTTAGTACAATATGCTACTAATACTATTTACACATCCTACACATGTCAGTTTAACAAAACATAAATGTATTTAGGGAAAGAGCGCATGCAAGAAAACCCCGCAAACCTAAAAATTAGGGTAGATATAGGCCTTGGTTACTCAGACTTCACCAAGGCCTATAAATACCCATACCCTATCAAAAATCATTTGCACTGCACTCAATGCAACAGTATAAATAAAAATATCATATTGGGGTAAAAAAGAGACATACCTAGGTGTCTAAGTGCTAGTCTCTGTCTGTGCATCACCACCCTCAGTATGCTGGGTGGTCTCCTCAGTTGTGGTGGCCTGTCTGGAGGTCCATCACCCCTCACCATCACCTATGCACGTGCCTTCCATGCTATCTCATCTACAATCATGGCTCATCTAGTGGGTGATATCGCCCAAGTTGGACCTCATTTTTGAGGATAAAACGGTCATTGTCAAGATATAAAATCTAACCAAGGTTAGGGTTGAACATATAGGAAATACATAGACTCAAGAAAAATTTACCACAAAGTAATCCACGTAGTTGACCAACTCAAATCCTCGAGGGGGGGCATTTGCAATAATCAATAAGAACATAAACTAAACTAACTATCACAAGAGACAATCAGTAATAAAGAGAAACTAGGGTATTGTATTCCCCATTATTCCATAACTTAGTATCACCGGAAAACCCAATTCTTTTGTAGTGTATAGTATGCAAGACTGTAATTTAAGTTCACCAAACTTTTTGGTCTAAGGTGAGAAGTAAATTTCACTATGCAACTTTTTCCATCTCCATAGTGTACAATACTAGCTATTGCCTATAAGTCCTACTACAACCTCCCCTTGGCCTAGTTCGATTGTTTAGATGAGAACACATCAATCGAATCCTGTTAATCAATCTCTTTTACTATTCATTACTACCTTGGTCCATTAAGTAACACTAGGCAAGTTCTAATGTTGGCCACCACTACAAAACATGAAACACAAAGGGAATTGATTAATACATGCATATATCCAGGTTTACTTTGATAGTTCTTCATAGTTCCCACAACCCTAGTTGTGGATTTAGCTACTCATGCTATGTGTAGATGAAGAAATCATGAATTTAGGAAATGGAATTTAAAACTTATACAATTGAATTGAAATCAAGCAAATCCTAGATTGATGAGAATCACACAATTGAAGATCAAATTTACCCACAAGTGTTTTCTCACAATCCTCTCTCCCAAGTATTGAGTTCTCCATGTACAAACCCTAAAACTATTGAATAATCGCATCCTCCCTTAACAAATAACCTAAAGGAATTATTTATAGTAATTATAATTAAGTCCTAAATAAAATAGAAAAACTGGTCGGTCGAATCCACGAAAGATCTTTATGACTTGTAGTTTCTTCTATGACTTGTAGCTGGGGTCTCGTAATCATCTCCTCAAATTTTGAACTTTGCTTCTACGATACCAATTTATGACTCGTGAGGTGATTTACGACTCGTACTACAAGTTCATAGTCTTCAACTTCATCAAATTGTCCTTCACTGGAAATCTTCATGAACCATCTATATGACTCATAAAATGCTCCGCGATTTGTATGTAGAAATCATTCTTCACAGGAATTTTTCATGAGACATCCCCTATGACATATAGAATTCTCTACGATCTGTATAGGGTCTCGTTAATCATCAAAACCAACAACATCTGTAATTTTGCCTCAAATCATAGCCAACTTGTAATACTGGAAATCTAAAAACAAAAACATGAAACCCACAAATATCAGATTGAGAACACAAAATATTTTAAGTCTTTAGCATCCAAAGTGTTGTATTTTGACAGCACACCCTCAACTTAAAATTGTTGCTTGTCCTCAAGTGAGGACTCAATTTATATAGACAATACCGTAACACAGAGACCTTAACTCAATGGCCTATATCACATACAATTCAAACTCAGATACCCATTTGATTTTTCTTTGCTATGATAAATCATGCCTAACACAAGAGGAAGAAGAGCCCACACATCCAAGGAACAATCGGCTCATGAGAGCCAGGATGCTCTCACTTTGCTAGCTCAAGTTTTGGCTAACCAGGCCAACTAAGGGGCCCAAGCCCCTCATGCTCCTACTCTGGCATCTCGGATGAGGGACTTTATCAGGATGAACCCACCGGAGTTCAATGTGTCTAAAGTGGATGAGGACCCTCTAGAGTTTATTGATGAGGTTTATAAAGTGTTAGCTATCATGGGTGTGATGTCAGAAGAGAAAGCAGAGTTGGCGGCTTACCAACTAAAGGGGGTGGCTCAAATATGGTATACTCAATTGAGGGAGGAGAAGGGGAACAACAATGTGATTTGATGGGAGGAGTTTAAGGAGGCTTTCCTCAATCGGTCCTTTCCTCTTAAGCTTAGGGAACCCAAAATTATGGAGTTCATAAATTTGAAGAAAGGATCAATGAGTGTGAGGAAGTATACCCTCAAGTTCAACCAACTCTCAAAATATTCTCCCCACTTAGTTGCCGACCCAAGGTCTAGAATGAATAAGTTTGTGATGGGTGTATCCGATTTGGTGAGTGAAGAATGTCTTACTGCCATGTTGATAAGTGACATGGACTTGTCCTGCCTTATGACTTATGCCGAACAATTGGATGGGGAGATGTTGAGAAAGAGAAGTGGCAATGAGGCCAACAGGGCCCATTTTGATGGTGAGTTCCAAACTCCCAAGGGTGGCCGTTTTTAGCATGGTCAAGTGTCTTCTCATGTTCCTAGTGGGAGATTTTCCAATTACTACCCAAGGCCCTAAGAGGGTAGTAGTGTGATGCCTAGACTCGTGTGTCAAAAGTATGTTAGGGGCCATGGTGGCCCATGCTTGAGGGATACCAATGCTTGTTTTGGTCGTAGGGAAGTACGACAGAAGATGATTAATCGTGCACAAAATCGCAACAAGGGTACGAATGTTAGTTCTCAAGTCCAGGGTGCTAATGTGATTCCTTTGGGGAAAGGAGGTTAACAAGGTTGTGCCCCAAGGCACAATCAGTTCTATGTACTCCAAGAGAGACAAAGGGTTGATGAGGTGCCCGATGTCGTTACTGGTATGTTAAAGATCTTTAATTTTGATGTGTATGCATTGATAGACCTAAGTACCACTCTTTTTTTCTACTCCTTTTATTGCCAAAAAGTTTCATGTTGAGCTCGAATCGTTATGTGAGTCTTATGAGGTGTCTACTCCATTGATGCATCTATTGTTGCTAGAAAGGTCTATAGAAATTATCCTATTTGCATTTTGCACAAAATATTGCTTTGTGATCTTGTTGAGTTGGATATGGTGTATTGTTATATTATTCTTTGGATGGATTGGTTGCTTGCATATTATGCCTCTATTTATTGTAGAACCCGTTGGGTCAAATTCCAATTTCCAAATGAAAGCATCCTTGAGTGGGAGAGTCATGACGTGGTTGTCAAGGGTAGGTTTATCTCTTGCATCAAAGCCCAAAGGTTGATCTCTAAAGGGAGTCTCTATCATCTTGTGAGGCTTAGGGATGTAGAGTCCAAAGTCCTTTGTATAAAGTTAGTTTCGATGGTTAGTGAGTTTCTTGATGTCTTTCCAAATGACCTTCCCAGTGTTCCTCCTGAAAGGAAAATAGACTTTGGTATTGACCTCCTCCCTGATACTCAACCCATTTCTATTCCCTCTTGCAGTATGGCCTCGATGGAGTTAAAGGAGTTGCAGGAGCAATTGAGGGGTATGTTGGAGAAGGATTTTATTAGGCTTAGCCAATCACCTTGGGGTGCACCAGTATTATTTTTGAAGAAGGATGGGTCTCTTAGAATGTGCATTGACTACCGACAACTTAATAGGGTCACCATCAAGAATAAGTTCCCTCTATCAAGAATTAATGATTTGTTTGACCAACTTCTAGGGGCTACCCACTTCTCTAAGATTGACCTTCAGTCTAGGTATCATCAAGTGAAGGTGAGGGATTGTGAAATTCCCAAGACGGCCTTCTGGACTTGGTATGGGCATTATGAATTTGTGGTTATGTCTTTTGGGTTGACCAATGCACTGGCTATTTTCATGGATCTTACAAATAGGGTCTTTAAACCCTACCTTGATTTGTTTGTGGTGGTTTTCATTGATAATATTTTAATCTATTCTCATAGTGAGGAGGAGCATGTATCTTATTTGAGGGTAGTGCTACAAAGATTGAGAGAAGAGAAATATATGCTAAATATGAAAAATGTGAATTTTGGTTGAAAGAGGTTTCCTTTCTAGGTCATGTTGTTTCGGGGGATAGTATTAAGGTGGATCCTAAGAAGACGAATGTGATTAGAAATTGTTCTAGGCCATTGACTCCATCAGATATTAAAAGCTTCTTGGGCTTAGTGGGTTATTACTACAGTTTTGTTAATGAGTTCTCCTCTATTGCTTCTCCCATGACTAAGTTGACTTAAAAGAAGGATAAATTTGTGTGGACTGATGAGTGTGAAAAGAGTTTCTAAACCTTGAAGGATAAGCTTGTGTCCACTCCTATCTGGTGTCTACCGGAAGGGTTGGAGGGGTTTGTTGTGTATTGTGATGCCTCCCGAATTGGTTTGGGTTGTGTTTTTATGCAAAATGGTAAGGTGATAGCCTATTCTTCTAGGAAACTCAAAGTGCATGAAAAGAAGTATCCCACTTATGATCTTGAATTCGCCACCGTGGTTTTTGCTTTGAAAATTTGGCATCATCATTTTTATGGAGTGCATGTTGATGTGTTTACCGATCATAAGAGTCTCCAATATGTGGTCACTCAAAAGGATCTCAACTTTAGACAAAGAAGGTGGTTAGAACTTCTTAAGGATTATGATATTAGTGTGCATTATCATCCCGGTAAGGCTAATGTTGTGGCCGATGCTTTGAGTAGAGTGTCTATGGGTAGCCTAGCTAATGTCGATGATGGTGGCAAGGACGTGGCTAGGGAGGTTCATTGGTTGGCTAGATTGGGGGTTAGGTTGGAAGAGGTTGATAATGGCGGCATTGTGGTTATTGATGGTTCAAAATCTTCCTTGGTTGATGAGGTAAAAGCAAAGCATGATCTTTATCCCTTCTTGTTTGAATTAAAAGCCTTGGTGAGAGAGGGCAAAGTGGAGGTTTTCTCCCAAGGGAGAGATGGTGTCCTTAGGTACCAAGGTAGGTTGTGTGTGTTGTGTGTTGATGATTTGAGAAAGAAGATTCTTAATGAGGCTTATAATTCTTCTTATTCTATCCATCCCAGTTCTATCAAGATGTATAGAGATTTAAGGGATGTGTTTTGGTGGGGAAGTATGAAGAAACACATTATAAAATTTGTATCTGGTTGTCATAGTTGCCAAAAGTCAAAGCCGAACACCAAAGGTCAGGTGGCCTAACCCAAGATATAGAGATTTCTACTTTGAAGTGGAAGAAAATTAACATGTATTTTGTGGTTGGGTTGCCTATGACTAGGAATGGTTCTTATTCTATTTGGGTTGTAGTTGATAGGATGACACAATTGGCTCATTTCTTACCAGTTAAGACAACTTATAGTGCCGAAAAGTATGCTAAGTTGTACATCTATGAGTTGTTGAGATTGCATGGTGTGCCCTTATTTATCATATCAGATCATGGAGCTTAAATTCACTTCATACTATTGGAGGTCCTTCCAAAGAGGTCTTGGAACCAAGGTAAAGCTATGTACGACCCTTCACCCTCAAACGGATGGCTAAGTAGAAAGAACTATCCTAACTCTTGAGGATATGTTTATAGCTTGTGTTTTGGAGTTTATGGGTAGTTGGGATGATCATCTTCCATTGATTGAGTTTGCTTATAACAATCACTATCATTCTGGCATTGGTACGGCTCCTTTTGAGGCCCTCTATGGTAGGCGTCGTAGATCACCGATTGGGTGGTTTGAAGTTGGAGAAGTGACATTGTTGGGCCCGGATCTTATTATGGAGGGTATAGAGAAGGTGAGGTTGATTAGGGAAAGGTTGACAAAAGCCCAAAGTCATCAAATGTCCTACTCCGATGTGAGGAAATGGGAGCTTGAGTTTAAAGTTGTTGATTGGGTCTATCTGAAGGTTTTACCCAAGAAGGGTGTAGTTCATTTTGGTAAAAAGGGTAATTAAGTCCAAGATTTATGGTCCTTATAGGATTATGAGGAGGATTGGTAAGGTGGCCTATGAGTTAGAATTACCTAGTGAAATGGACTTGGTTCATCCGGTATTTCATATGTCTGTGTTAAGGAAATATGTGGGTGACCCGAATGCTATTGTCCCATTGGATGTTGTGAGTGTGGTTGAAGACAACTTGACTTATGAAGAGGTTCCAGTAGAGATCTTGGATAGACAAGTGTATAGGTAGAGAAACTAGGTTGTGGCTTCCGTTAAGGTCCTTTGGAGGAAATAACAAGTCGAAAGGTCTAAATGGGAGGCTGAAGTGGACATACAAAAGCGATATCCTTATCTCTTCCATTCTACTCACGCCTAAGGTACTAAATCCAAATCTTCTATGTGATTTCAATTCTCATGTATCAGCTCTATACGTCATATGCACGCATTTATATTTGTGTTGACAAGTTCATGTTGATTTTGACACTTATGTTGAGATTTTTGAAAATGGTGTTTAAGTGCATTACTGTAGTCTCGTTGGGGATGATTCTTTATGATTACTCTTCTTATGTATACTTCTTTGACATTAGGGGACGAATGTTTCCAAGGGAAAGATATTGAAACAACTCTAAAAAGTACCAAAAATATGCCTTAGAAGTAGCCCGAATCGTAAGTTCAATATATCTCAAAATCCATGCGTGATGTAAAAAATCTGACTTCATATTCTTGATCAAGGGGAAAAATTGAGTGGGGAATGGGTATAATCCCGATTTTAGAGCGACCGTATCAAATTTTGAAAATCGCAAAATGCGATTTCCAGAGCAGTGCGTGTCCCTTGCACGACGCGGCCAGGGCGTGTCACTGTGTATTTTTGCCAAGTTATTTTTAGTTCGTTCCATGACTTTTGAGTATTGGGCCTAAGTTTTCCCATATGTGAAAATACCTATACTTAGCCATATTTCACATTCATATCATACAAGACATTCTCTAATACTCTATCAAACACTTAGACAAATATTTCACTCAAAATTCAAGTGCCAAATCTCCTTCTGAATCTTAAGGATGTCAATCAAGCTTCAAGTTCTCATCTCAATCTTCATCAAGGAATTCCCCAAAGTTAAGGTATGTGGGTTTCAATCATTGGATCTTTTCACCCATAGTGCCAAAGCTTCCTTTTTACCTAAATTATATATTTTGAAGTTGATTTTACTATGAACTATATTGGGCTTTTGTAAAAGTGTGACTGTTTAAGCACGATTTGAGCTATGGACCTTTTAACTATCTTGAGATTTGATACTTCAGGATTTCTTGTATGATTTCACTCTTTAGTTGCATGATTTTACATTAGCATTACACATCCACCAAGTATTTGATAAAATGTCCAGTTAATGCTTCTTGAGTTGTTGAAGGCCTAAAGTGTGGTATATAAGTTAAGTGACTTTATGATGATAAAAGGCATACGTATATGTGTTGATTTCATGAATAACATCTATAGGTTGCAAGGTGACCATGCCTCATTCAGGGGGTGGTAGGCCCGAACAACCATTTTGGGGTTTTTTTACCTCAATTTCCTTGCTCGGAGGTAGTAGGCCCGTGCAGCCATGTTGGAAGGTTTGTACCTCAATTGCCTTGCTCGGTAGGTAGTAGGATCATGCAACAATGTTGTGGGGTTTGTACCTCAATTGCCTCGCTTGGGAGGTAGTAGGCTCGTGCTACTATGTTGGGGGGTTTGTACCTCATCCGCCTCGCTTGAGGGGTGGTAGGCCCATCCAACCATAATTGGAGTTTTGTACCTCAATTGCCTCATCAAGGGGGTGGTAGGCCTTGATCTCTATGATGTTGGTGTCTTACTACACTAATATGTTCCATGTAAGCATGTTTTACTTCAAGCATCACTCATGCATGCCATATGACTATATGCTCATTTGTGGCCTAAATATGCATTCCTATGATTTTACCTATCTCTTTTTGCATTGCATCCTATATACTTAGTATATTCAAACATACTAATGCATAATCTATGCCTATATGATGTTACCATGTAGGAACTGGAGCTTTATTTGACCATCCTCCTTCTCCACGTGGATAGTACTATTTCTCTGAAAGAAAGTTGGTGAGTCCTCAATTCTGATGACATACTTCTCTTGATTATGCTATGTATTGACTCCTTTTTTTGTGTTGGCTACCTATGACTATAAGGGTGAGCGTGGTTGCTTGTCTTGGCCCCCACTAAGTTCTATGTTTAGATGTCCCATAGCCCAGTTTATCCCTATTTACTATTCCTTATCGTTATTTTAGTGCTTTCGCGACTAAGGATGTATAATGATATAGTAATATTCTTGTTTGGGGTCCCTTATGGTTCCCTATGCACCATGTCATGTCTAGGCCCTAGTCTATGGTCGTGACAGTACTCTTAGAATGTGCATTGATTAGTGGGAATTTAACAGTGTTACCATAAAAAAACAAGTACCCTCTACCAAGGATTGATGACCCTTTTGATCAACTTCTAGGGGCTAGTCACTTTTCTAAGATTGATCTTCAGTCCGTATACCACAGAGTAAAGGTGAGGGATTGTGATATTCCCATGATGGCTTTTCAGACTAGGTATGGGCACTTTGTGTTTGTGGTTATGTCCTTTGGATTGACAAATGCATCAGCTATATTTATGGATCTTATGAATAGGGTCTTTAAACCCTACCTTGTCATGCTTGTGGTGGTATTTATTTATGATACCTTGATTTATTCCCATAGTGAGGAGGAGTATGTGAGTTTTGTTTTAAAGGGGTTGCTTTTCTAGGGCATATGGTGTCGGCGGATGACATTAAGTTGGATCCTAAGAAGATGAAGCTAATTATGAATTAGCCTAGACCTTTGACCCCATTGGATATTCGGAGCTTCTTGGGTTTGGCGGGTTACTACCAGACGCTTGTGAATGGCTTTTCTTCTATTACTTCTCCTATGACTAGATTGACCTAAAATAAGGAAAAATTCATGTGGAACATTGAATGTGAAAAGAGTTTCCAAACTTTGAAAGCTAAGTTTGTCTCCGCTCCTGTCTTAGCTCTACCGGAAGGGTTCGTAGTATATTGTGATGCCTCATGAATTGGTTTGGGGTGTGTTTTAATGAAAAATGGTGAGGTGATAGCATATTCCTCTAGGAAACGTAAGATGCATGAGAAGAATTATCCCACCCATGGTATTGAATTGGCAGTTGTGGTATTTGCTTTGAAAGGCATCACTACTTGTATGGGGTTCATATCGATGTGTTTACAAACCACAAGAGTCTCCAATATGTGTTCACCAAAACAATCTTAAATTGAGACAAAGAAGGTGCTTCAAGCTCCTTAAAGACTATGATATGAGTGTGAATTATAATTCTGGTGAAGCTAATGTGGTGTCGTATGCTCTAAGTAGGGTGTCCATGGGTAGTCTAGCTCATGTTCATGATGGTGGCAAAGAGGTAGCTAGAGAAGTTCACTGGTTGGCTAGATTAGAGGTTAGGTTGGATGAAGTTGATAATGGTAGTGTAGTAGTTGTTAATGGTTCTAAATCTTCCTTGACTGAGGAGGTAAAGGAAAAACAAGATCTTGACCCCGCATTGTAAGAGTTGAAAGCCTTGGTGAAAGATGGTAAAGTGGAGGTTTTCTGTAAAGGGGGAGATGGTGCCCTTAGGTACCAAGGTTGACTGGGTGTACCAAATGTGGGTGACTTAAAAGAATTGATTTTGAAGTAGGCCGATAAGTCATCCTATTCAATTCACCTTGATTTTCAAAAGATGTATAAAGACTTGAGGGAGGTGTGTTGGTGGGGGTGGTATGAAGAGAGACATTGCGAAGTTCATATCCGGATATCACAATTGCCAATAACTCAAAGCCGAACATCAAAGGCCGGGTGGCCTCGCCCAAGACATAGAGATTCCTACTTAGAAGTGGGAAGAGATCAACATGGATTTTGTGGATGGGTTGCCTAAGACTAGGAAACATTTTGACTCTATTTGGGTTTTTATGGATAGAATGACAAAGTCATCTTACTGCCTACTGGTCTAAACCCACTGATGGTGCCGAAGATTATGCCAAGTTGTAAATATATGAGTTGGTTAGATTACATGGGGTGCCTTTGTCTATCATTTTGGATTGTGGTGCTCAACTCACTCCTCCCTTTTGGAGGTCCTTCCAAAGATGTCTCGATACCAAAGTTAAGCTTAGCATGACTTTTGATTCTCAAATTGATGGTCAAGCCAAGAGGACTATTCAAACTCTTGATGATATGCTTAGAGCTTGTATTTTGGAGTTTAATGATAGTTGGGAGGAACATCTTCAACTTATTGAGTTTGCTTACAACATTAGGTACCACTCAAGCATTAGTATAGCTCCTTTTGAGGCCTTGTATGTTAGACATTGTAGATCCCCGGTTGGGTGGTTTGAAGTGGGAGAGATAACTTTGCTAGGTCCGGATTTGGTCATGGAGGCCATGGAGAAGGTGAGGTTGGTAAGGAAAAGATTGAAAATAGCCCAAAGTAGACAAAAGTCCTGCTCCGATGTAAGGAAAAGAGATCTTGATTTCAAGGTTGGTGATTGGGTTTACTTGAAAGTCTCACCCATGAAGGGTGTGATCTGGTTTGGCATGATGGGGAAATTGAGCCCATAGTTTGTGGGTCCTTATAAAGTTTTAAGGAGAGTGGGTAAGGTTGCATATGAGTTGGAGTTCCCAATTGAAATGAATATGGTTCATCCGGTCTTCCGTGTGTCCATGTTGAGAAAGTGTGTGGGTGACCTAAGTGCTATAGTAGCCTTGGATGTTGGGGGTGTTATGATAGATAATTTGACCTATGAGGTGGTCCCGATGGAAAATTTTGATAGACAAGTGATGAGGTTGAGAAACAAAGATGTAGCTTCCGTTAAGGTCCTTTGGATGAACCAACAAGTTGAAAGTGCAACATGGGAAACCGAGGTAAACATGAGAAGGCAATACCCATATCTCTTCCATTCTACTCAAGCCGAAAGTACTAATATTTGACATTCATGTTGACATTTTCAAAAGTGATGTTTAAATGCATTTGTTGCATTCATGTTGGGTTGAATCTTCATAATTACTTTTCTTATGCATGTTTCTTTGACATTCGGGGATGAATGTTCCCAAGGGGGAGATATTGAATCGCCTCAAAATGTGCTTCGGAAATGTCCATAATCATAATTTCCATATATCTCAAAATTCATGCGTAATATCAAAAATTTGACTTCATATTCTTGATCATGGAGCAAAATATAGTGGAAAATGGGTATAATCCAAATTTTAAAGGACCCATAGCGAAAAATAATTTTCACTAATTTATGATTTTAAGAGAGCATCCATGCCCTGGCCGCGAAACGCCAGGGGTGCGGGATTAGTGTTGTGTCTTCCACCGCTGTTGGTCCACATCACGGACCAGACGCAAACTAGTTCAACTCTTTCCTTAGTTTTTCCTATGTGCCCAAGGGAATCGAGGTCATAGCCCCATGCCCACTAAAACGTAAAATCACCTGTACTTAGCCATTTTTAAGCTCTATATCACTCAAGACCCTCAAAAACCTCTCCAAGACTTAACCAAATATCTCATACCAAATTCAAGGATCTTAAGCTTAACTTCAGAACTCAAGGATTCGCTTCAAGCTCTACGTTCCCTCAAGCTCATCTCAAGAAAATCCAAGTTTGAGGTATGTGGGATTCATCCATTGGGTCTTTTCACTTATGGAGCCCAATCTTCCTTTTCATGAAAATTGCATGTTTTTCAAGTTGTATTACCTATGGGTATCTCTTACAATGAATTATGAGCATGAATGATGTTGGGGTTAAGAAATATTGATTGATTATGCATGTCTATCTATTTCAAGCTCATACCATGATTTGATTAAATCTATTGGAACTATCCATGTTTTGCGCTATGAAGCTATGCTTTATCATGAACTTTTGTAAGGGATTTCAAGGTACCCTACATGAGGATTTTACTAAATGTTGGTCGGCTGATTTGCATTAAGTTTTCTCATCTTATTTCGATCTTGAATTTCATGATTTTAAACTAGTATCATGAACCCACCAAGTGTTTGATAAAATGTCAAGTCAAGAATTCTCAATTTATTGATGATATATTTCATGATTTAAAAGTCAAGTGACTATTTGATTATTAAGGGCTTTTAAGTATGTCTTGAATCCATATATCTCAAAATTCATGCGTGATATCAAAAATCCAACTTCATAATCATGATCGGGGGGCACAATTGAGTGAGCAATGGGTAGAACCCTGATTTTAGAGCAGTCGTATAAAATTTAATTTTCCAAAGTTGGCAAAAAATAGAATCAATCCGTGCCCCTGGCGCGACGCGGCTAGGGTGCGAACCAGTGTTAATTTTGTGCCAGTTTTCCTATTTCGGTCCAGGGCTTTGAGGTTTTAGGTGTAAGCCTTCCTATACGCAAAAACACCTATACTTAGTCATTTTTCAACCCGATATCATTTAAGACATTCCCCAAAATCCTCTCTAACACTTAGCCAAATATTTCACTCAAAATCAAGTATATCCAAATCTTAAGAAATCTATTCAAGCTTCAAGTTCTCATTCGAATCTTCTTCAAGGAAATCCCCAAAGTTTAGGTATTTAGGTATTGTGTCCTTTCACCCATGGTCCTCAACTTTCCTTTTTATGTAAATTGTCTGTTTCTAAGTTGATTTACTTGTGGGTATTACTCATTTGAACTAGATTATAAACTATGTTGGGGTTTCGTAAAATGTGACTGTTTTAGTATGTTTTGAGCTATGAATTTATGATTTATTATGAGATTTAATGAGGGTTTTCAATGTATCTTGCATGAGGGTGTTACCAAGTGTTGGTGGGTTGATTTTTATGTTTTCTCAAATGATTTCTCTCTTGAATTACATGATTTTGAACTAGCATTACACACTTGCCAAGTGTTTGATAAAATATCCAATTAAGGTCTATTGTATGGCTTATGAGTTCAGTGACTTTATGATGATGAATAGGATGCATATATGTGTTGGTTTCGTGAAAAGTATCTATAGTGTTGAAAGTTGACAACACCTTATTGAGGTGGTGCTATGCCTCAACCACCTCATTGCGGGGGTGCTAGGTTCGTACTACCATGTTGAGAGTATATACCTTGACCACCTTGTCGGGAGATGGCAGGCCCGTACTACCATGTTGAGGGTTATATACCTTGACCAGCTTTTCGGGCGGTGCAAGGCCCATACTATCATATTGAGAGTTATATACCTAGGCTACTTTGGTGGGGTGTGCTAAGCCCATACTACTAATTGAGGGGTAGATACCTTAATCACCTCCCAAAGGGGTGATATGCCTTGGATTCCAAGTACTAGTTGCTTGGTCTATGATGATGGTCTCTTTCTACCCATGTAATATGTTCCATATGAGCATGTTTTACTCCATGCATTGATCTTGCATGCCATATTGCTATTATACTCTCCCATTGCTTATGTATATGAATTTTTGTTATGTTGCTTATCTCTTGTTGCATCGTATTTTACATACTTAGTACATCCAAATGTACTAACGCATACTCTATGCCTACATGATATTACCATGTAGGAACCGAATCTCCACTTGATCATCTTTCTCCTCCACATGGCAAGTACTATCTCTTACATATGTTGTAAGATACCATCATTATGATGGATTGTCGCACCCTACCATCCATGGTTATTGAGGTATCAACCCTTCAATTGGTTGATGGTGGATTGCACCCAGCCTTCCATGGTGATTGAGGTATCAACTCTTTAATTGGTTGATGGTGGATTGCATCCCGCCATCCATGGTGATTGAGGTATCAACCCCTCAGTTGGTTGATGGTGGTTGCACCCCGCCATCTATGATGATTGAGGTATAAAGCCCTTAATTCATTGATGCTGAATCCTACCCCGTCATCCATGGTGATTGAGGTCTAGCACCCCCTCAACTAAGTGTTGTAAAGTTGCAACACTGTAGATATTTTTCATGAAATCAACATATATATATCAGCCTTACATAATCATAAAGTCATTTAAGTCATAGGACATGCATTGGTCGATTAATAGATCAAGAACCCCAAACTGGACATTTTATAAAACACTTGGTAGGTGTATAATGCTAGTGTAAAGTCATGCAATTAAAGAGTAAAATCATGCAAGAAATGTTGAAGTAAATCAACCCACCAATACTTGGTAATACCCTCATGCAATATACATCAAACCCCTTCATCATATCTCAAAATATATCATAGATTCATAGCTCAAAACATGGTTAAACAGTCACACTTTTATGAAACCCCAACTTAGTTCATAGTCAAATTCATAATAAGTAAGACCCATAAGTAAATAAACTTAGAAACATGCAATTTAAGTAAAAAATAATCTTGGGCACCATGGGTGAAAGGACTTTATGGTTGAAACACACCTACCATAACCTTGGGAGAATTCCTTGATGAAGATTGAGATGAGAACTTGAAGCTTGAGTGAAATCCTTAAGATCCAGAGTGAAATTTGGCACTTAAATTTTGAGTAAAATATTTGTCTAAGTATTTGAGAGAGTACTGTGGAATGTTTTGTATAAGATAAAGGTGAAATATGGCTAGTATAGGTGTTTTTATGCGTGGGAAGACTTAGGTGCAAGACCCCAAAGTCGTGGACCAAGATAAAAAATTTGGCAACAAAATACATTGCTCTGCAATAGGTACTACTTCTAGAATTGAAAATTGGTAAAATTCAATTTTCGTTACGAGTCCTCTAAAATTTGAGTTATACTTATTTTCCACTCAATTTTTTCCTCCGAAAAAGAATATGAAGTCAGATTTTTGATATCACACACGGATTTTGGGATATATAAAAATTATGATTTTGGGCACTTCCAAGGCATATTTTCGGGCTCTTTTTGAGGTTGTTTCAATATCTCCGCCTTGAAAATATTAGTCCCCGAATGTTAAAAAAACATATATAGGAAGAGTAATTATGAATAAATCAGCCCCAACAAGAATGCATCAATACACTTAAACACCATTTTAAAAAATCTCAATATCTTTTAAAGGTCAAAATTGTCGTGAACATGTCAATATTAACATGAATGCATGCAAATGACATAGGGACTGAAACATAACACTTGAAATCACATAGGGAACTTAGAATTGGTACCTTAGTCTTGAGTAGAATGGAAGAGATAGGGATATAACTTTTGTATGTCCGCTTCGGCCTCCCATGTAGCACTTTCAACTTGTTGAATCCTCCAAAGGACTTTAATGGAAGCCACATTCATGTTGCTTAACCACTTCACTTGTCTATCCAAGATCTCTACTTAAACCTTTTCGAAGGTCAAGTTGTCTTCAACAACACCCACAACATCTAATGGAACAATAGCATTCGGATCACCCACATATTTCCTCAACATGGATATATGAAAGACTGGATGAATCAACTCCATTTCACTAGGCAACTCCAACTCATAGGCCACTCTATCAATCCTCCTCAACACCTTATAAGGATCCACAAATCTTGGACTCAATTTGTCCTTCTTACCAAAACGAACCACAACCTTTATGGGTGATATCTTCAAATAGACCTAATCACCAACTTTAAATTCAAGCTCCCTTTTCCTCACATCGGCATAGAACTTTTGATGTCTTTCGGCTATTTTCAATCTTTCTCTGATCAACCTTACCTTCCCCATAGCCTCCATGAAAAGATTTGGACACAACAATGCCATTTCCCTTGCCTCAAACCATCCAACCAGGGACCTACAACGTTTACCATACAGGGCCTCAAAAGGAGCCATACCAATACCAGAATGATAGCTATTATTATAAGCAAAATCAATCAATGGAAGATGTTCATCCCAACTGCGTTTAACTCTAATACATAAGCCCTAAGCATATCTTCAAGAGTTTGGATAGTTCTTTCGGCTTGGCCATCTGTTTGAGGGTGAAAGGTCGTACTAAGCGTAGCCTTTGTTCCAAGACCACTTTGAAAGGACCTCCAAAAAATGGGAAGTGAGTTGAGCACCAAGATACGATATGATAGACAAGGGCACCCCATGTAATCTAATCAACTTATGAATGTACAATTTAGCATAGTCTTCGGCCCAATAAGTAGTCTTAACCGGTAGGAAATGAGCCGACTTTATCATTCTATCAATCACAACCCAAATAGAATCAAAACCCTTTCTAGTCTTGGTCAACCAACCACGAAATCCATGTTAATTTCCTCCCACTTCCAACTATGAATCTCTATATCTTGGGTTAGGCCACCCAGCGTTTGATGCTCAGCTTTGATTTGTTGGGAACTACGACAACTGAATATAAATTTGGCAATGTCTCCTTCATACCTCCCCACCAAAACACATCCCTCAAAATATCTATACATATTTTTAGAACCAGGGTGAATAGAATAGGAAGAATTACAAGCTTCATCAAGAATTTTCTCTGTTAAGACATTAACGCAACTCACACACAACCTCCCTTGGTACCTAAGGGAACTATCTCCCCCTTGGGAGAAAACCTCCACCTTGCCATTTCTCACCAAGGTAATTTAACTCTTACAAGGAGGGGTCAAGATCTAGCTTTGCTTTTACCTCATCAACTTAGGAAGACTTTGAACCATCAGCAACCATAACACTAACAACATCAACCTCTTCCAACATAACCCCAATCTAGCCAACTGATGGACCTCTCTAGCTACCTCTTTGCTCCCATCATCAACATGAGCTAGGCTACCCATAGACACCCTACGCAAAGCATCTGTCACAACATTAGACTTACCGGGATGATAATGCACACTCATATCATAATCCTTAAGAAACTCTAAACACCTTCGTTGCCGCATGTTGAGATCTTTTTGACTGAACACATATTGGAGGCTCTTATGATCGGTAAACACATCATCATGTACCCCATCCATATAATGAAGCCAAATTTTTAAAGCAAATACCACGATGGCCAATTCATGATCATTAGTAGGATAATTCTTTTTCATGCAACATAAAATGCCTAGAGGCATAAGATAAAATGCCTAGAGGCATAAGATATCACCTTACCATTTTCCATCAGAACACAACCCAAACCAATCCGATAGGCACCACAATACACAACAAACCCTTCTAACCTTTCTGGTAGAGACAACATAGGAGCAGAGACAAGCTTATTCTTTAAGGTTTGGAAACTCTTTTCACACTCATTGGTCCACACAAACTTAGCCTTCCTTTGGGACAAGTTAGTCATAGGAGAAGCAATAGAAGAGAACTCATCCATAAATCTTTGATAGTAACCCGCTAATCCCAAGAAACTTCTAATGTCCGATGGGGTCAATGGTTTAGGCCAATTTTTAATAACATTCGTCATCTTTGGATCCACCTTAATACCATCCCTCAACACCACATGACCTAGAAAGGCATCCTCCTTCAACAAAAATTCACATTTTTCATACATGGCATACAACTTCTTTTCCCTCAATATTTGCAACACCACTGTCAAAAGACTCACACGGTCCTCCTCACCATGAGAGTAGATTAAGATATCATCAATGAAGACCACCATAAACAAATCAAGGTAGGGTTTAAAGACCCTATTCATCAGATCCATGAAGATAGCCAGTGCCTTGGTCAACCCATAAGACATAACCCCAAATTCATAATGCCCATACCTAGTCTGGAACGTCGTATTGGGAATGTCGCACTCCCTCACCTTCACTGGATGATACTCGGACCAAAGATCAATCTTAGAGAAGCAACTAGCGTCTTAAAGTTGGTCAAATAAATCATCAATCCTTGCTAGAGGATACTTATTCTTGATGGTGACTCTATTAAGTTGTCGATAGTCAATATACATTCTAAGGGACCCATCGTTCTTCTTCACGAACAAAACCAGTACACCCCAAGGTGATTCGCTAGGCCTAATAAAACCCTTTTCCAACAAGTCCCCCAATTTCTCCTTCAACTCCTTTAACTCCACCGTGGCCATACGGTAAGGGAGAATAGAAATGGGTTGAATATCGGGAAGGAGGTCTATACCAAAGTCTATTTCTGTTTTGGGAGGAACACCGGAAAGGTCATTTGGAAACACTTCAAGAAACTCATTAACCACCGAAACGGACTCTATAGGAAGGACTTTGGACTCAACATCCCTTACCCTCACTAGATAATAGAGACACCCCTTAGAGATCGACTTTTGGGCTTTAATGCAAGAGATAAACCTATCCTTAACCACCACATCATGACTTTCCTACTCAAGGACGGGTTCATTTGAGAATTGAAATTTGACCCCACAGGATCTAAAATCAATAGAGGCATAATATACATGCAACCAAACCATCCCAAGAATGACATCAAAATCCACCATATCCAAAATGATCACAAGGAAATATTTTATGCAAAATACAAACGGTACAATTTCTATAGACCTTTCTCGCAATAATAGATGCATCAATGGGAGTAGACACCTCATAAGACTCACATAACGATTCAGGCTTAACATAAAACTTTTTGGCAACAAAAGGAGTAACAAAAGAAAGAGTGGCACCAGGGTCTATCAGTGCATACACATCAAAATCAAAGACTTTTAACATACCAGTGACGACATCGGGCACCTCGTCAACCCCTTGTCTCCCTTGGAGTTCATAAAATAGATTCTGCCCTGGAGAACCACCTTATTAGCCTCCTATCCCCAAAAAAACCACATTAGTACCCCGAACTTATGGACGAACATGAGTAGACCCTTGGCCTTGATGAAACTGGCCACTTTTGAGACCTTGGAACTTACCATCAAAACTAGCCCTTTTGGCCTCATCACTCCTTTTCCGCAGCTTCTTCCCCTCTATTTGTTCAGTGTATGTCATTAGGTCGGACAAATCCATGTCAATAATCAACATAGCGGAGCGACACTCCTTACTCACAAAATCGGATACACCTATCATAAATTTGTTCATTCTAGTCCTCGTATCGGCAACCAAGTGTGGAGAATACTTAGAAAGTTGGTTGAACTTGAGGGCATACTCAATCACACTCATAGATCCTTGCTTCAAATTCATGAACTCCATCGTTTTGGCCTCCCTAAGCTCAAGAGGGCAGAACCGGTTGAGAAATACCGCCTTAATCTCCTCCCAGAGAATCGCATTATTGTTCCCCTTCTTATACTTCCATTGTGTATACCAAACTTGAGCCATCCCCTTGAGTTGGTAAGCTCCCAACTCCGGCTTCTCCTCTGACCTAACACCCATAATAGCCAACATTTTGTACCCATAATCAACACATTCTAAAGGGTCCTCATCAATTTTAGAACCATAGAACTCTGGTGGGTTCATCCTCATAAAGTCCCTTACTCGAGATGCCAAAGTAGGAACATGAGGGTCTTGGACCCTTTGATTGGCTTACTTAGCCATGACTTGAGCTAGCAAAGTGAAAGAATTAGGGAGTTCTACAAGAGCCGGATGTTCCTCGGGTGTGCGGGCACTTTTTCTTTTAGTGATAGGCATGATCTAGCATAGAAAAGAACAGTTGTTAGGGGGAAAACCTAAGTTAACTTCTATAGCACGACATAGAGCAAGAAGAAGGGAAACATTTCCTAGAACATCTCATAGCCTCTTACTCATAGTTGTAGTGCACAACACAACAATGAATAGGACTCTAATCAACATGGTGTATTGGATGCCGAGGACCATTAACAAACTAGTGCTTTGATACCATGTTTGTCACGATCCAAGTCTAGGTCCTAGACATAACACAACGAATAAGGAATCTGAAGGGACCCTAATCAAGCCTCTTAACATATCATTACACATTCTTGTTCTCGAAAGCATTGAATAACAAGAAAATAATAGAAATAAGGGTAAAGGGACTATGAGAAATCCTTCATTTCACAAAACATCAAAAGATTCAAAGGGATTCAAGCTTATAGCATCATTACATAATTTTTCCAACTACACCTCTAAACTTAGAACTTAGCGGGGGCCAAGGCAAGCAACCAGGCTCAGTTGTATAGTCAAAACATACAATAAAGGAAAGTGAGTCCTTATACATAGCATAAGATCAAAGACATTGTCCCCGAAATTGAGGACACACCAACTTTCTTTGTAGAGATATACTAGCCACAGAGGGGATGACGACTAAAATAACCCTAAAAAGTGCCTGAAATTATAATTTTCATATATCTCAAAATTCGTGTATGATATCAAAAATCCAACTTCATATTCTTGATCAGGGAGAAAAATTGAGTAGGGAATGGGTCTAACCCTAATTTTTATGCAATCGAATTGCAATTTCAAAATCCAAAAATTTCTTTATCAAGTGTTAATCCGCGCCCCTGGCACGACGCAGCTGGGGTGCGAACTAGTGTTAAAATGTTGCCAATTTTTTTTTGGTCCAAGGATTTGTGTCTTGGTCCTTAGTCCTCCCATGCGTGAAACTACCTATACTTAGTCATATTTCAGCTTCATATCATACAAAATATTCCCAATACTCTCTCCAACACTTAAACATATATTTCACTCGAAAATTCAAGTCCCAAAACTCATCCAGATCCTAAGGATTTCAATCAAGCTTCAAGTCTCCAATTCCAATTTTCATCAATAATCCTCCAAAGTAAAGGTATGTAAGTTTCAACCATTGAGGTCCTTTTCACCCATGGTTCCCAAGCTTCCTTTTTACACAAATTTCATGTTTATAAGTTTATTTTACTTATGGGTCATCTATTATGACTTTGACTATGAACTGTGTTGGGGTTTTGTAAAAGTATGACTATTTTAGCATGTTTTAAGGTATGAATCTTTGATTTATATTGAGATTTGATAAAAGGTTTTGATATATATTTTATGATGGTGTTACCAGGTATTAGTGGGATGATTTACTTTATGATTTCTTGCATAATTTCACTCTTGAATTGAATGGTTTTACACTAGTATTGCACACTCACCAAGTGTTTGATGAAATGGCCAGATAATGTGTCTTGAGTTGTTCAAGGCCTAATTCTTAGCATATGAGTTAAGTGACTTTATGATGATGAAAGGATAGTATGTATGTGTTGGTTTCATGAGAAGTATCTATTGTGTTGTATGTTGACCTTATCTAATGGAGAAGTGATGAATCAATCACCTAGGATAGGGTTAGCAAGCAATCAACAAATTGATAGGTTATGAAACAACCCCAAAAAGTACTCGAAAATGTATCTCAAAAGTGCCCGGAGTCATAATTTGCATGTATCTCAAAATCTCGCGCGTGATATCGAAAATTCGACTTCATATTCTTGTTTAGTGGGCAAAATTGAGTGGGGAATGGGTCTAACCCCAGTGTCAGAGAAACTATATTAAAATTCAAAAATCCACAATTTACAATTTCAAGAAAAGAATCATGCCCCAGGAGCGACGCGCTAGGGGCACACCATAGTGTAATTTTTCCCAATTTTTCCTTTCCAGCTAAAGGACTTTGGGTCTTATGCCTCAACCTCCACATACGTAAAAATACATATACTTAATTATATTTCACCTTCATATTGTACATTATATTCCCCAAAACACTCTCAAATACTTAGCTTAATATTTCACTCAAAATCGAGTGTCCGAATCACTTTTGGATCTTAAGGATTTCACCCAAACTTTAAGTCTCCATTTCAATCTTCATCAAGGAACTCTCCAATGTCAAGGTATATGGGTTTCAACTATTGGGTCCTTTCAACCATGGTAACCAAGCTTTCTATTATCATAAGATGTATGTTTCTAAGTTGATTTACTTGTGGATTTTACTTACTATGAATTTGACTATAAAATATGTTGGGGTCTCGTGAAAGTGTGATTGTTTTAGTATTTTTTAAGTTATGAATCTTGGATCTATTTTGAGATTTGATGAAGGGTATTGATGAATATTGCATGATGGTATTACCAAGTCTTGGTGTGTGGTTTTATATTAAGTTTTCTTGCATGATTTCACCCTTGAATTGCATAGTTTTACACTAGCATTACACACCCACAAAGTATTGGATAAATATCCGGTTATAGATTCTTGGGTTATTGAGGGTTTATTGCATGGCTTATGAGTCAAGTGGCTTTAGGATGATGAAGTGAATATGGGTATGTTTTGAATTCATGAAAATTACCTATAAGATTTCATGTTGATTGTTGGGTTTCATGTTGTTGTGTTCTTGAGAAGATTGAGAAGCCCTTTTTGATGCTTGAAATGTAATGGTTTGATGAGCTATTTCTTTTACTCCTACCTAAAAGATTATATTGCAAGGTATGGACATTCTACATAAATGGCTATGCTGTAATGTAGAATGACTAGTTGTTCCTACCGAAAAGATCATGTCATAAGGTGTGGACAATCTATAGAAAAAGGATATACCGTAAGGTGAGTGGTTAACTACTTTGCCATTCTCAAGCATGTTTGTGTAAAGGTTGAGCATACTTATACTCCACATTGAGTTTATATTTCTTGATTATGACTAAGCATGTTTTACTTCAAGCATTCATCATGCATATCATATTGATATTATGGTACCTCTTGCTTATGCTTATGTATTTTGATTATGTTGCCTATATCTTGATTGCATTGCATCCTACATACTTAGCACATTCAAACGCACTAACACATACTCTATGCATACATGATATCACCATATAGGAACCGGAGATCCTATTGATTCTTCTCCATGTGGCTAGACGGATTGTTCAAGTTAGCTTTTGGTGGGTCCTCATGTCTTGGGACAATATCTATCTCCTCTCATGCTTATGTTTAGACTATATCTTGTATATTTGGATTACCTATTATCATTATTATGAGGGTGAGCCTGGTTGCTTGTCTTGGCCCCTACTAAGTTCTATATTTAGAGGTGTTGTTGCACAAATTACGTCATGATACTATGAGCTTTGACTCTCTTGACTCTTTGATATTTTATGATATGAAAGATGTCTCATAGCCCCGTTTATCCCTATTTACTATCTGTTATTGGTATTTTATTGCTTTCGCGACAAAGGATGTGTAATGATATGCTAAGAGGCTTGCTTAGGGTCCCTCAAGGTTCCCATACGCCGTGTCATATCTAGGCCCTAGTTTAGGTTATTAATGGTCCTTGGTATCCAATACACCACGTCGATTAGAGTCCTATTCATGGTCGTGTTGTGCACCACGATTATAAGTAGGAGGCTATGAGACGTTCTAGGAAATGTTTCCCTTTTTCTTACTCTATGTCGTGCTATAGGAGTTAAGGTAAGGTTTTCCCCTAACGATTGTTCTTTGCTATGCTAGGTCATAGTTATCCCAAGAGGAAGAAGAGCTGGTATACACGAGGGACAACCGGCCTACCCCGCTTCTCAAGCTCCTCAAGGTGGAGGGGCTACCTAGGTTGAATTCGGAAATGTTATAATCATTTTACCCCATGCCACTACTAATCAAATCAACCAAGGGGCCCAAGTACCTTATGCTCCTACTCCGGCATCTGGGGTGAGGGAATTTAAAAGGATGAACCCACTGGAGTTCCACGGGTCTAAGGTGGATGAGGACCCCTAAGAATTCATAGATGAGGTGTATAAGTTGCTACCGTCATGGGTGTAAGTTCAGAGCAAAAGGTGAATCTAGTGGCATATCAACTAAAAGGTGGAGCTCAAATTTTTTTTTTTGTGCAATGGAATGTTGAGAAAGGGATCCATGACGTTATTCCTTAGGAGGAGTTCAAAGCTGGCTTCCTCAACTAGTTCTTCCCTCTTTGAGTTGAGAGAGGCTAAAATGATGGAGTTCATGAACCTTAAGCAAGGTTCCATGAGTCTTAGGGAATATTCTCTCAAGTTCAACAAGTTTTCCAAGTTTGTTCCACATTTGGTAGCAGACCCTAGGTCAAGGATGAATGAGTTTGTGATGGGGGTATACGATTTGATTAATGAAGTGTGTCGTACCGCGATTCTTGTAAGAGATATGGATTTGTCTCAGCTCATGACCTTTGTCAAACAACTTGAGGGGGAGAAACTTAGGAAGAAGAGAAGTGGGGAGTCCAAGAGGACTCTATTTGAGGGATGTCGGTTTAAACAAGATTTTGAGTTTCAAGACCAAGGGTCCTCTAATGCTCCAAACAAGAGGGTTGCAAAGGAAGGGGCACCTATCCCAAGGATCCAAGAAGGTCGTGAGAGGGTGGTTTGTCCTAGATGCCCAAAATGTTGGAGGAAACATGGTGTCACTTGTTGGAGGAACACGGGTGCATGTTTTGTATGTGCTGAGATGGGCCACAAAATCCTGGATTGTCTATATTGCTCAAAACAAAGGTAAAGGTGGTGATGTTGATCAAGAGCGTGCTAGAAGACGTAATCTGTTCTATTCTCTTAAAAGGAGGAAAAGAGGGGATGAGGTGCCTGATGATGCTATCGGTATATTAAGGGTTCTCTTGATTTTTGGTTGTGCATGCTTTGACAGTTCTTAGAGTTACTATTTCTTTCATTATTCCTTTTGTTGCTAGTAAGATTCATGTGTGTCCCGAATGGTTACATGAGCATATTGTGGCTAGAAGGTCTATAAGGGTTTCCCCATGTTCTTATTGTATAGAGTCTTGTCTTGTGATCATGGTTGATTTGGTTTGTTGGGTTGGAAGTCTTGGGGTGATTTGGCTACTTGCATATCATGCTTCCAATGAGTGTAGGACCCATAAGGTTGTAATATGATGGTTAAGGATGGAAGATATATTATGGTTAAGAATGGACGATCTATTTGGTCAACTACAATAGGCTAGTTATTTCTCTAAGATTTATCTTTGGTTCAGGTTATTTCCCCAAGTGAGGATGAGGGTAAGTGATATCCCTAAGTGGCTTTTAGAACTAGAAGTGAGCATTTTGAATCATGGTGGAGTTGATGGGTTGACTTATGCACCAGATATGTTTATGGGTTTCATGAATAGGGTCTTAAAACCCTACCTTGGCATGTTCATGGTGGCCTCTAGTGTTGGACTATTGACTTATTTAGAGCTTGTGAATCTTTTGGGGATAGTGTTGCAAATCTTGGGGCATGAGAGATTGTTTGCTAAACATGATAAGTGTGAATTGTGAGTAACTAGAAGGTGGTTAGAGTTCCTTAAGGATTAAGACATGAGTGTGTATTATCACCCCTATAAGGCTAATATTGTTGACGACAGGGTGTCTATGGTAAGCCTAGCATATGTTGATGGTGGTGGAAAGAGGTGGTTAGGGAGGTCCATTGGTTGGTTAAATTAGGAGTTTGGTTGGAAGAGTTGACTATGGTTTAGTGGTGGCTAATGGTTCTTAATCTTCATTGGTTGAGACGGTGAAGGCTTTTGTGATAGATGGTACGGTGGAGGTTTTCTCCCAAGGGGGAGATGGTGTCATTAGATACAATGTGTAGGCCATTTGTGCTTGTGTTGATTATTGAGTTCACTTGCAAGTCCTACCCATGGAGGGTGTGGTCTGGATTGGCAAGAAAGGGGATTGAGTTCATGGTTTATGAGTCATTATAGAGTGTAGAGGAGGATTGATGAGGTGGCATACGAGTTGGACTTGCCTATGGGCATGGTTCATCCGGTTCTCCACGCTTCTAGGTTGAGGGGGATGTATTGGTGACATTAGTGCTATAGAACTCTTTGAAGTTGTGGGTCTTGTGGAGGAGGATAAGTTGGCTTAGGAGAAGGTACCAGTGAATGTATTGGTTGGAAGGGTGGAAAAGTTGATTAATAAGGGTTTAGTTTTCATCAAGGCCCTTCGGAAGAATCGTCAAGTCGAAAGTGTCTCTCGGGAAGCCGGAGACGGCATGGAAAAAAATTTATGTACATCCTTCATTCTATTCAAGTTTATGATAACACGTCAAGTCCTTTTCTTTATGGTTCCAAATCTTATGCTTCAGTCCCTATGTCATTTGCATGCATTCATGTTTATGTTGAAAGTTCATGATGATTTTAACACTTAGGTTGAGATTTTTGAAAATGATGTTTAAGTGTGTTGTTGCATTCTTGTTGGGGCTGATTTTTTCATGATTACTCTTTTCATGTACATTTCTTTGATATTCAGGGACGAATGTTCCCAAAGGGGAGATGTTGAAACAACCCCAAAAGGTGCCCGAAAATGTATCTCGAAAGTGCCCAGGATCGTAATTCCTATATATCTCAAGATCCATGCATGATATTTAAAATATGACTTCATAATCTTGTTCAGGGGCAAATCTGAGTGGTAAATGGGTCTAACCCCAATTTTAGAGCAACGATATCAAAATTCAAAATTCCACAATTTGTGATCTCCAGAGAAGAATCGTGCGCCAAGGGCGCGCCGTAGTGTAATTTTTGCCTAGTTTTTCCTTTCTAGTCCAAGGCCTTTATGTCTTGGGCCCAAACCTCCCCATCCATAAAAATACCTATACTTAGCCATATTTCACCTTCATATCACACATGACATTCTCCAAAACCCTCTCAAACACTTAGACTAATATTTCACTCAAAATCAAGTGTCCAAATCTCTTACGGATCTTAAGGATTTCACCCAAGCTGCAGTCTCCATTTCAATCCTTATCAAGGAACTCTCAAAAGTCAAGGTATGTGGATTTCAACCATTGGGTCCTTTAACTCGTAGTGCCCAAGATTGCGTTAACAAAAAATATATGTTTCTAAGTTGATTTACCCATGGGTTTTACTTACTATGAATTTGAACTTTGTTGGTGTTTCATGAAAGTGTGACTATTTTAGCATGTTTTGAGCTATGAATCATTGATTTATCTTGAGATTTGATTAAGGTTTTTGATGTATATGGCATTATAATATTATAAAGTGTTGGTGGGTGGTTTTACATTAAGTTTTCTTGCATGATTTCACCCTTGAATTGCATAGTTTTATACTAACATTACACAATCGCCAAGTGTTTGATAAAATGTCGGGTTATGGATTCTTGTGTTATTGAGGGCTTATTGCATGGCTTATGAGTTAAGTGGCTTTAGGATGATGAAATGAATGTGGGTATGTGTTGAATTCAAGAAAAGTACCTATGGGGTTGCAAGTAGATTGTTGGGTTGGATGTTATTGTGTTCTTGAGAAGATTGACAACCCCTTTCTTGATGCTTGAAATGTAATGGTTTGATGAGCTATTTGTTTGACTCCTACCTAAAAGATTATATCATAATTTATGGATATTCTACCAAAAAGTCTATGTCGTAATGTAGAATGACTAGTAGTTCCTACCCAAAAGATCATATCGTAAGGTGTGGACAATCTACCGACAAGGTCATATCGTAAGTTTAAGTAACTCATGGTTCCTACCTAAATGATTATATCGTAACGTATGGACATTCTACCAAAAAGGCTATGCCATAATGTACAATTACTAGCAGTTCCTACCGAAAAGACCATACCGTAAGGTGTGGACAATCTACCAAAAAGGACATACCGTAAGGTAAGATCTCTCTTGCCAATAAGATCATATCATAAGGCAAGAACACCAATCCTTCTCGAAGAGATTATGTCATAAGGTAAGGATACTTAAGGACTTCTACTAATGAGGCCATGGCATAAAGTAGAATCAACCATGACTCTTAACGAAAGGATTGTATCATAAGGTGAGAGGCATCTCATACTACCTACCCAAAGGACTAAGTCGTAAAGTAGGGGTATCGGAAACACTCTCCAAAAAAGGTTATACCATAAGGTGAGTGGGTAGCTACTCGGCCATTCTCAAGCATTCTTATGTTAAGGTTGAGCATACTTATACTCCACATTGAGTTTATATTTCTTGATTATGACTAAGCATGTTTTACTTCAGGCATTGATCATTCATGCCATATTGATATTATGCTACCTCTTGCTTATGCTTATGAATTTTGATTATGTTTCCTATCTCTTGATTAAATTGCATCCTACATACTTAGTACATTCAAACGTACTAATACATACTCTATGCCTATATGATATCACCATGTAGGAACCAGAGCTCCTATTGATTCTCCTCCACGTGGCTAGACGGATTGTTCAAGTTAGCTTTTGGTGCGTCCTCATGTCCGGGAATAATATTTATTTTCTCTCATTCTTATGTTTAGACTATATCTTGTATATTTGTATTACCTATTATCATTATTATGAGAGTGAGCCCATTTGCTTGTCATGGCCCCCGCTAAGTTCTTTGTTTGGAGGTTGTTGGACAAGTTATGTAATGATACTATGAGCTTTGACTCTCTCGAATCTTTGATACTTTATGATATGATAGATGTCCCATAGCCCCATTTATCCCTATTTACTATCTCTTATTGGTACTTTATTGTTTTTGCAACCAAAGATATGTAATGATATGCTAAAATGCTTGCTTGGGGTCCCTCCGGGATCCCTATATGTCGTGCCATGTCTAGGCCCTAGTTTGGGTCGTGACAGATTGGTACCTCAATCACCTAGAATAGGGGTGGTAAGACATAAACCAATTGAGTGGTTGATACCTCAATCACCTAGGATGGGGGTAGTAAGACATCAACTAATTAAAGGGTTGGTACCTCAATCACCTTTAATGAGGGTGCTAAGCCATCAACCAATTGACGGGTTGGTACCTCAATTACTTCTAAGGGGTGGATTACCTTAGATTCCAAGTACGGAGTTTCCTAATACATGATGATGGTCTATTCCTATACATGTAATATGTTCCGTATAAGCAAGTTCACTTCAAGTATAATTTATGCATGCCATATTGTTATATGAACATCTATTGCTTAATTATGTATTTTGACTATGTTGCTTAACTATTGTTTCATTTCATCTTACATACTTAGTATATTCAAATGTACTAATGCATAATCTATGCCTATATGATATTACCATGTAGGAACCAGAGCCCCACTTAATCATCTTCCTCCTCCACGTGGCTAGTCTGATATCTCTCAAAGTAAGTTGGTGAGTCCTCAACTTTGAGGATATACTTTTCTTGATTTATAGTATGTATTGAATCTCTCTTCTTTATTGTATGTTTTGCCTATGAGGGTGAGCCCGATTGCTTGTCTTCGCCCCCGCTAAGTTCTATATTTAGGTGTTGTTGGACAAGTTACGTAATGATGTTATGAGCCTTGACTCTCTCTAACTCTATGATATTTTATGATATAAAGGATGTCCCGTAGCCCCATGTTCCCTTACTTATACTCTTTTATTGTTACTTTATTGCTTTCGTGACTAAGGATGTGTAATGATATATTAAGAGGCTTGATTAGGGTCCCTTCGGGTTTCCCATTTGCCGTGTCACGTCTAGGACCTACGCTTGGGTTGTGAAAAACTAGGTATTAGAGAACTAGGTTGTTAATAGTCCTTGGCATCCAACACACCGCATTGATTAGAATCTTATTCATGGTTGTTTTGTGCACCACAATTATGAGTAAAAGGCTATGAGATGTTTTAGGAAATATTTCCCTTATTCTTATACTATGTCGTGCTATAGAAGTTAAGGTAAGGTTTCCTCCCCCTTCCCAACGATTATCATTTTCTATGCTAGATCATGCCTAACACAAGAGAAAAAAGAGTCTGCACACCTGAGGAACAACTGACTCATGGTGAGCTCCTGGATACTCTCACTATGCTAGCTCAAGTTGTGGCTAATCAAGTCAACAAGGGGCCCAAGCCCTCATGCTCCTACTCGGGCATCTCGGGTGAGGGACTTCATGAGGATGAACCCACCAAAGTTTAATGGGTCTAAAGTGGATGAGGACCCCCAAGAATTTATTGATGAGGTATACAAAGTGTTGTCTATTATGGGTGTGAGGTTGGAAGAAAAGGAGGAGTTGGTTGCTTAAGAACACAAGGGGGTGGCTCAAATATGGTACACTCAATGGAAGGAGGAGAAGGGGAACAACAATGTGATTCTATGGGAGGAGTTTAAGGCAGCTTTCCTCAACCAGTTCTTCTCTCTTGAGTTTAGGGTGGCCAAAATGATGGAGTTCGTGAACTTGAAGCAAGGATCTATGAGTGTGAGGGACTATGCCCTCATGTTCAACCAACTTTCAAAATATGTTCCATACTTGGTTGCCGACTCGAGGTCTAGTATGAATAAGTTTGTGATGGGTGTATCCAATTTGGTGGATGAAGAATCTCATACCACTATGTTGATTAATGACATGGATTTGTCTCACTTGATGACTTATGCCGAATAATTGGAAGGGGAGAAAATTGAGGAAGAGGAGGGGCTATGAGGCCAAGAGGGCTCATTTTGATGGTAAGTTCCAAAGTTAGAAGGGTGGCTGCTTTCACCAAGGCCAAGGGTGTTCTCATGCTTCTAGTGGCAGATTTGCCAATGACTACCTAAGGCCCCAAAAGGGTGGTGGTGTGATGCCTAGACTTGTGTATCTAAACTGTGGTAAGGGTTATGATGTCCCATGTTTTAGGGATATCAATGCCTTTTTTGGTTGTGGGGAAGTAGGGCACAAGATGATTGATTGTCTACGAAATCGTAACAAGAGTAAAGATGTTCGTCCTCAAGGATGGGGTGCTAATGCAATTCCTTTAGGTAGAGGAGGCCAAAAAGGTGGTGCCCAAACACACAATCGATTTATATGCTCTCCACGGGAGGCAAGGTGTTGATGTAGTGCCCGGTCTCGTCACTGGTATTTTAAAAGTCTTTTGTTACTCCACTTATAGCCCAAAAAGTTTCATTATTGTGTGAGTCTTATAGGTGTCTACTGCCATTGGTGCATCTATTGTTGCGAGAAAGGTCTATAGAAATTTTCCCATTTGCAGCTTGCATAAAATATTGCCTTGTGCTCTCGTTGAGTTGGATATGGTTGATTTTGATGTCATTCTTAGGATGGATTTCTTGCATGCATACTATGCCTCTATTGATTGTAGAACTCGTAGGGTCAAATTCCAATTTTGAAATGAACCTGTACTTGAGTGGGAGAGGCATGATGTGGTGGTCAAGGATAGGTTCATCTCTTGCATTAAGGCCCAAAAGTTGAGTCCATCGGACAATAGAAGCTTCTTGGGCTTAGCAGGTTACTACCGGAGGTTTGTGAATGGGTTCTCTTCTATTGCTTCTCCCATGACTAAGTTGACTCAAAAGAAGGCTAAGTTTGTGTGGACTGATGAGTGTGAAAAGAGTTTCTAAACCTTGAAATATAAGTTTGTCTCCACTCCTATCTTGTCCCTATTGGAAGGATTGGAAGGGTTTGTTTTGTATTATGATTCCTCTCAAATTCGTTTGGATTGTACGTTCATGCAAAATGGTAAAGTGATTGCCTATGCTTCTAGGCAACTCAACATGCATGAAAAAACTTATCCTACTCATGATCTTGAGTTGGCCTCCATGGATTTTTCTTTGAAAATTTGTCATCATTATTTTTATGGGGTTCATGTTGATGTGTTTACCGATCATAAGAGTCTCCAATATGTGTTCACTCAAAAAGATATTAACTTGAGGCAAATAAGGTGGTTAGAACTTCTTAAGGATTATGACATGAATGTGCATTATCATCCTGGTAAGGCTAATATGGTGGTGGATGCTTTTAGTAGAGTGTCTATGGGTAGCATAGTTCATGTTGATGATGGGGGCAAAGAGGTGGCTAGAGAGGTCCCTCAGTTAGCTAGATTGGGGGTTAGGTTGGAAAAGATGGATAATGGTGGTATTGAAGTTGTTGATCGTTCAAAATCTTCCTTGGTTGATGTGGTGAAAGCAAAGCAAGATCTTGACCCTTCCTTGTTAGAATTGAAGTCTTTGGTAAAAGAGGGCAACATGGAGATTTTCTGCCATGGGGAGATGGTGCCCTTAGGTACCAAGGTAGGTTGTGTGTGCCTTGTGTTGATGATTTGAGAAAGAAGGCTCTTGATAAGGCTCTTCATTCTTCCCACTTTGTCAACCGCGGCTCTACCAAGATGTATAGGGATTTGAGGGAAGTACTTTTGTGGGGAGGCATGAAGAAAGACATTGCCAAATTTCTATCTGGTTGTCATAGTTGCCAATAAATCAAAGCCGACCACCAAAGGTCGGGTGGCCTAACCCAAGACATGGAGATTCCTACTTGGAAATGGGAGGAAATTAACATGGATTTTATGGTTGGGTCGCCTAGGACTAGGAAGGGTTTTGATTCTACTTAGATTATGGTTGATAGGATGACAAAGTCAGCTCATTTCCTATCGGTTAAGACTACTTATAGGGCCAAAGACTATGCTAAATTGTCCATAATGAGTTGGTAAGATTGCATGGGGTGCCCTTATCTATCATATCAGATCATGGTGTCAATTCACTTCACACTTTTGGAGGTCCTTCCAAAGGGGTCTTGGGACCAAGGTAAAGCTTAGTACGACATTTCACCCTCACAAGGATGGCCAAGCCGAAAGAACTATCCAAACTCTTCAAGATATGCTTAGGGTTTGTATTTTTGGAGTTTATGGGTAGTTGGGATGATCATCTTCAATTGATTGAGTTTGCTTATAACACTAGCTATCATTCTAGCATTGGTATGGCTCTTTTTGAGGCCCTCTATGATAGATGTTGTAGATCACTGGTTGGGTGGTTTGAAGTAGGAGAAATGGCCTTGTTGTGTCCAGATCTTATTATGGAGCCTATGGAGTAGGTAAGGTTGATTAGAGAAAGGTTGAAAACAGCCGAAAATCGTCAAAATTCCTATGTCGAAGTGAGAAGAAGAGAGCTTGAATTTAATGTTGGTGATTGGGTCTACTTGAAGGTTTCACCTATGAAGGGTGTGGTTCATTTTGGTAAGAAGGGTAAATTAAGTCCATGATTTGTAGGTCCTTGTAGGGTTATGAGGAGGATTGGTATGGTGGCCTACGAGTTAGAACTGCCTAGTGAAATGGATTTGGTTCATCCAGTCTTCCATATGTCTATGTTGAGAAAGTGTGTGGGTGATCCGAATGCTATTGTCCCATTGGATGTGGTGGGTATTGTTGAAGACAATTTGACTTATGAAGAAGTTCTAGAAGAGATCTTGAATAGACAAGTGAAGAGGTTGAGAAACAAGGATTTTGCTTCCATTAAGGTCCTTTTGAGGAATCAACAAGTTGAAAGTGCTACATGGGAGGCTGAAGCGGACATGTAAAAATGATATCCTTATCTCTTCCATTTTACTCAAGCATAAGGTACAAACTCTAACTCCCCTTTGTGATTTCAAGTCTTATATTTCAATCCCTATGTCATTTGCATGCATTCATGTTCATATTGACAAAGTTCATGGCGATTTGAACACTTATGTTGAGATTTTTGAAAATGGTGCTTAAGTGTATTTTTGCATTTTTGTTGGGGCGGATTTCTTCACAATTACTCTTCTCATGTACATTTCTTTGACATTCGGGGATGAATTTACCCAAGGGGGAGATATTGAAACAACCCCAAAAAGTTCCCGGAATCGTAATTTCCATATATCTCAAAATCCGTGTGTGATGTCAAAAATCAAACTTCATATTCTTGATCAGGGACAATATTGAGTGGGCAATGGGTCTAACTCCGATTTTAGAGCAATTGAATCACAATTTCAATATCCAAAAGTTTCCTTATCCAGTGTTGATCCGTGCCCCTAGCACGACGCATCTGGGGAGTGGACCAGTGTTAAAAAGTTGAAAGTTTTGTTGTTCGGTCCAAGGCTTAGGGTCTTGGGCCCATGTCCTCCCACATGTGAAAATACCTATACTTAGACATATTTCACCTTCATATCATACAAAACATTCTCAATACTCTCTCAAACAGTTAGACAAATATTACACCCCAAAATTCAACTCCAAAAACTCATCCGGATCCTAAGGATTTCACTCAAGCTTCAAGTCTCCATTTAATATCTTCATCTAGAATTATCCAAAGTCAAGGTATGTGGGTATAAACCATTGGGTCCTTTCACCCATGGTGCCCAAGCTTGCATTTTACACAAATTTCATGTTTCTACGTTGATTTTACCTATGGGTCTTTTATCATGAATTTGACTATAAACTATGTTGGGTTTTGTAAAAGTGTGACTATTTTAGCATCTTTTGAGTTATGAATCTTTGATTTATCTTGAGATTTGATGAAGGGTATTGATGTATATTGTATGATAGTGTTACCAGGTATTAGTGGGATGATTTACTTCAAGATTTCTTGCATGATTTCTCTTTTGAATTACATGCTTTTACACTAGCATTGCACACCCACCAAGTGTTTGATAAAATGTATGGTTAATGTATCTTGAGTTATTGAAGGTCTAATGCTTTGCGTATGAGTTAAGTGACTTTATGAAGATGAAAGGGTGATATGTATACAATGATTTCATGAGAAATATCTATTGTGTTGTAAGTTGTCCATAGCCAATTAAGGGGTGATACCTCAATAACCTGGGATAGGGGTGGTATGCCATCAACCAATTGAGGGGTTGGTACCTCAATCAATTGAGGGGTTGTTATCTCAATCACCTAGGATGGGGGTGGTAAGCCATCAACCAATTGATGGGTTGGTACCTCAATCACCTCGGATGGGTTTGGTAAGCCATCAACCAACTGAGGGGTTGATACGTTAATCACTTCTAAGGGGTGGTTTACCTTATGTTCCAAGTACTAATTTGCTCCATCTATGATGATAGTCTATTCTTATACATGTAACATGTTCCATATATAAGCATGTTTACTTCAAGTATCATTTATACATGTCATATTGTTATATGAACATCTATTGCTTAATTATGCATTTTGACTATGTTGCTTATCTATTCTTGCATTGGATTATACATACTTTAATACATTCAAATGTACTAATGCATACTCTATGCCTACACAATGTTACCATGTAGGAACCGGAGCCCCACTTGATCATCTTCGTCCTCCACATGGCTAGTGCAATATCTGTAAAAGCAAGTATGTCCTCAACTACAAGGACATACTTTTCTTGATTTATGCTATGTATAGAATCTCTTTTCTTTTTGTATGCTTTGACAATGAGGGAGAGCCCGGTTGCTTGTCTTAGCCTTTGCTAGTTCTATATTTAGAGGTGTTGTTGGACAAGTTATATTGTGATGCTATGAGCCTTGACTCTCTTTGACTCTATCATATTTTATGATATGAAGGATGTCCTTTAGCCCCATGTTCCCTTATTTCTACTATTTTATTGTTGCTTTATTGCATTCACGACCAAGGATGTGTAATGATACGTTAAGAGGCTTGATTGGGGTCCCTTCGAGTTCCCCATTCACCGTGTCACGTCTAGGCCCTAGGTTTGGGTCGTGATAAGGATGATGTTGAGAAGCTCTGGTTCCTATATAGTAACATCATGTAGGCATAGAGTGTAAATTAGTACGTTTGAATGTACTTAGTATGTAGGATGCAATGCGATAAGAGATAGAAAATATAATCGAAATTTATAATTAGGAAATAAATGAACATATAGCAATACGACATGCATGAGTGATACTTGAAGTAACACATGCATACGTAGAACATATTACATGTGTAGTAAGAGAGAACCATTATGATGGATTGCCATACCCTACCATCCATGGTGATTGAGGTATCAACCCCTCAATTTTTTGATCGTGGATTGGACCCCTCCATCCATGGTGATTGAGGTATCAACCACTCAATTGGTTGATGATGTATTGCACCCTCCATCTATGGTGATTGAGGTACCAACCCTCAATTGATCGATGGTGGTTACACCCCGCGATCCATGGTGATTGAGGTATCAACCCCTCAATTGGTTGATGGTGGATTGTACCTCGCCATCCATGGTGATTGAGGTCTAGCACCCCCTCAACTTGGTGTGGTCAACTTGCAACACTATAGATACTTTTCATAAAATCAACATATATATACTATCCTTACATTATCATAATGTCATTAAAGTCATAAGACATGCAATGGTCCATCAATAGATCAAGAACCCCAAACCAGACATTTTATCAAACACTTGGTGGGTGTTTAATGCTAGTGTAAAACCATGCAATTAAAGATTGAAAGCATGCAAGAAATCTTAAAGTAAATAAGCTTTAAGTTGAATTGAGGAGATCACGGCCTTAAATGAAGTAAGAGAATTTAGGTGCTTGTAGGACTTAGGAAGCTAGCAGGTGAGTCACCTACTTGCTTAGCTTAAATTTGCTAAATAAACGGAGACGAGGCTCGACGTCAAATTTCGCCAACTCCGATTATGAATAAAGTTTGTGTTAAGGGTGTAACTTTAGCCAATGTTTTAGCATCATAAATGGACAACATTTTCAACCCAAAAAGGATAATAAAAGGGCCCAAGTACACCACAACCCACTTGGCTAATTGGGCCCAAACTAAGTGAAGAATAATTTGGAAAATGGGCAGCCAAGGCCCATCAATTTTCAGACACATTTAGGCCCAAGTGTAAGGGCCAACCTGCTGCATAACCAGCTTATTAATATTTGGTAAAATGTGGTCAAAAGGTCAAGAGTAATTCGGCCAAGAGACCCTTTATAAAGTGCTCAAAACAGCCCCTTAAGTCATTTCACTTTGGAGAAAATTTTTAGCTTCCTAAAGACTTTTATTTCTCTCTATATTTCACTTCACAAGGAATCCTACAGAAACCACTAGGGTTCTTTAAGGAGACCTAAATCTTGAAAGAAAAGGTAAGTAATTATAGATGTGTATTTTGTATAGTTTCTTCATGAAAGGCAAGAAGTATATGCTAGTTGTGCTTGTGCTAAAAATCTGGACAACATGTGTTTAGAAAGTTGTTGCACACTTGCCTTTTGTTTTAGTGACTTCTCTATAGTTTTTTGGTTGTATTATGAAGAGACGTTGATGTTATAAACATGATTTGAGTTATAGTTATTACCCTATGGTTGTTGTCCTAATTTTGGTTTCATTTAGCAAACGAATTTTATTGTGCTATCTTAAGTGTAATGTTGATTGGAACTTGTGAGCTGATGGATGGAAGACTATTGCCTAACATCCTTCATGAATACTTTGGTACTGTTCTG